>DF242734.1:0-49889 GCA_000507305.1 Breviolum minutum Mf 1.05b.01 | reverse complement strand
AAGTTATCTAGCTGAAATGGTTGCATTTAAGCCAGGAAATGCGCATGCTACGGCATTTGGCTCAAATAGTATTGGGCCCTTGGCTTCCGCTGTGTGTCAAAACACGTGCTCATGTCACCACTTGGTATCATTTTCACACAGGTCTTGCTGTGAAGGTGAATGGTTGCTGTTGTTGTTTTGGCTCTTTCTTCACAATGGGAGAATCCGGCAATCCCTCACGTTAGGGTGGGCGGGTGGTCATTTGTGATTGAAAGCGCCAACCACCCGCACCTTGCTTCTCAGTTGACATCCAGATCAGACTCGTTTCTTCCCTCGTGGTACGTGGCTTACCCAACCCTTCAGTCAGACCGACAGCCGTCATGTGAACACAAACGGGTTAGCTTGCAATTGACTCGCCATCAATTCCACAAAAGCAAAGTTTAAAGGCAATTTTCAAAAACAACCATTTCAAGACATGGCCTTTTTAAGGCAGTCTTTTTACAACTTTTTCAAACAGTCTTCAAACACTTCTCTTGAAGCCTTGCAAGACATTCTTCTCGTCCCACAACCTTTGTAACACATCGCTTATAAGACAGCATCCTACCGCAGCCCAAGGCACGATTTTTTTTGCACGCTCTGTGCGATGGTTGCGGGTTATCCGGCGTCTAGTTCGGATGGTTCACTGCATCACGGTGTTGTTTGTTGAAGTGTCGAATTTGGCAGGTGTTTGGCTCAAATTGTGGACATGGCAAGGTGGAAACGCACCACTTATGACGGCTGGGGCAGCGATGCCTTCCAAACACATGGTCGCGAACCAAAAGCTAAAACTGATGGATTTCATGGCTGGAATTGGAAGACTCCACCAGTCAACATGAAATCTCAGAAGTCAGCATCTCAGCGTGTGATTTTGTTTCTGTTTGAGTCGTTGATGATGTTGGCTTGGCATGTGATAAAAAATGCTATGCGTGTGAGCACTGTTTAGGTATTTCAAATTAGTTTTAGATCACGTGCTGTGACTGTGAGTAACTATTCGTTATGCTTGGTGCACAAGTCTGTGGTGATTCGTAAGATTTCAAACTCGCATGTCAGCACAAAGTCCAGAAAATCATCAAACTTATTTTTTTGGCAATTGCCGGTGAGTCATCCTTTGAATACGATTTGTTCACAGCGGTTTAAATAAACATTCTATTCAAATCTAAGCATTAAATTTTTTTGGAGTCAGTCGATGTTGCAATTTTTTTCTCCAGAGGTAAACGCAAAACGGCCTAAGAAAATGGCAACACCGAGGTGGAGAGGGCCCGACCTGCCGGATTTCGATTACATGGACAGAGTGGGAAGGTTCTGATGGTTTCAGCTGAGTGACCACAACGGGTGAAATTTTTTGAATCAATAGTGAGGATTTTTTTATTCAGTGATATGGAGATTCTCAAGGAAACTTTTTGTATTTCATGTCACCTGCTGGTTTTGTTGCGTTCCCCTTCCAGCACTTAAAAGTATCCAAATTCGGTAGCCCAAAATACAGTGCAAATAGGGCAAGTGTGTTTGGGAGATGCATGGGACTTTGTGGGAAATCTACAAGGAAGTGCACCCATGTCGGTCAGAAATTATGAAACTTGATAGTCTTATGATTCTCAGATATGTTCTCTTTTGATGTCTCACGTTTCAAGACGTTCAACGGGGGTCGGAATCGTTGCGGTGTTTCAACGGGGTCTGAAATAGTGTGCATGCAATCTATGTTTACTTGGAGGATCATCCCAGTTAGTTTCAGTGGTTAGTTAGGATCAGCCCCATTTACAAGCCATGATTTGGGCCAGTTAGAAGGGAAACGTTGCTCCAGTTAGAGGACTTACGATCACCATTGTTATTAACCACTTACGTCCGTCCTGGGATGATCCGAACCAAACAGCCAAGTTGGTTCGGTGGTCGGTGGGGGACCACGCATGGACTGAGGTCGGAGAGCTTCGGACAGCCACATGTTTTAATGTATGTGATCGAAAGTTATGCATGTGTTGCTGTCAATCTAGTTACAAGAAATAAGGTGAACTGGACTCAGACTTACATTTTTCTTGCCGAGGAACTGTGGTTCATGAAAGCCATTTTGAATGCATGCCAACTACCCTCACTAAAACCCAACAACCCCCCCAAAAAAAGGTCATTGGCTTTTAAGTGACGTGTTTTTGCATTCTGAGTTCGCAGTTATAGGGGGATACGGATAGAGAAAGCTTGGTGTTTAGTTGGTTTTTTCCAGCTCTTCTGGCCAGTAGCTGTGACTGGAAAAATGTGAAATCCCAGTGCAGCTTTGAGATGAAAACCAATCTATAAAAAAGGTTGACAGTTGTAGCATCCAACATATGGCATACATCAAGTGCCCAAAGGTGCAGAATTTAAGGGCGTCAGCTAGCAACCTGTCTCATGGCAAATAGGCCGAAACCCGCGGGGGAAAGGATGGTCTTCCAAACACCAATTTTTTTGGGTTTCTATATCACTCTTGGGGAATGTATCTTTGCCCTTGCAGGACACACTCATTGCCCAGCGTGAGCATCATAAAGACCTGGTGCAATCACAAGACTGGTCAGATGCACGTGCTCGAGTTCTTCAGAACGTCATGGAAGTTCCATGGTCAAAGAACTTCCATATTTAGAAATTTTTGGTGTTTTCATCTAAGTTTTTTTGTTGGCTGTCAATCCTTTTTTAAGAAATGATTGAAATTCCATTTGAAGAACTGAAGTGAATTTGGGGCCCTTTCTTCTTGGGAGGGATTCCCGGGATGGTTTTGGGTCGGGTTCAAGATAATGATGCTCGGTCCAAGCAGTCACCAACGAAGCAGTCATTTGACCGCTTGACGAAAAACCTCTGAGGCGGTCATTGGAGTTGTCTTTTTAAAGATAGAAACCTCAACCCTTCAAGATCCCAAAGAGCAAAATATTTTTTTAAAAGCATCTGAAGTGGAGATCTAAACTCCACATTTGCATATGGAGTTTTTTATGTTCGATAGTCCTTCCTTTCCTTTTTCGAATCCCAGGTTGCCAACAAAAGTCACCTTTGTTTGATCGGCAAACACAGGAGCTTTATACGCCAAAAGGTCACCAAAGTGTGAACTACATGAACCTGAAATTACAGATTCGTAGCTAAAATCTCAGGAGAAAAATCCAGTTTCAAGTAGTAGGCCCCCTTAAATATGACTTAAATTGACCACCTGATATGGCTATACGTCACATCGGGAACCCAAACAAATTCTCCCTTGAAAATTGTTGCGACTTTTTTTTACCCGTTGGGAATGGGACTGAGGTATGCCGAACTGTGTGCCCTTCAGTCTTGGAAGTGGGGTCTGCTGCACGAGGGACTGACCTGCCTTATTCCGATATTGATGCTTGGGGCTGAAATGCTGAAACGGATTGGAAACGGCCAAATGCTTGAGTTACTCAAGCCCTACGTTTTAGCTGATTCTTAGCAAAAAACTCTTTGAACAATTTGTGTTTTTCTTCAAAAGTTGGGATGACTGGTGTTCTGGATCACCTTTGCATTCGCAATTTCTAAGTTCAATGAAACATAACATAAACCCAATGATCTGATCAGCAATGTCAAAGACATCCTAGATCAACATGTATCCACTTGCAAGGGTTTGTGGTGATACGACTTGTTTGGATGATGAGTTTTGTTGGGCCTTTTGAAGATTCAAAATCCTTTGGATGAAATCTTTGCTTCCTAGAGACGGGCTTCCAAATGTTTTCCTAGCTCGTTGGTAGGCACGGTGAGTTTTTCTAAGTTCGGTGGTTAAGTTGGGTGGTGAAGCCGACTTTTAGACTGTCTTTCCCTACCCCTGCCCCAACACATTTTGATTCTCGGTTTTCGAGAAAAAAACCCTGACATTCCAATTTCATTCAACAAAAATGCATCAATTGTACCCTGGTGACATTTAGATTCTTTGTGTAGATGTCTAGGTTTTGGAGGGGCAAACAGATTTACATGAGATCCATTGATCCACCTGAAAGCTGAGCTTATTGTATGACTTAGATCGAGGGCTTGTTCGACCTTTTGACCTTCAACTTCAGAGTTTTAAGAGTCAAAAATGGATCCTGCAAATCCGATTTTGGCCAGTCCTGAGTCATGTTTTTTCTTTTGCTGGCGACTGGATTTTGACCCCAAGGATTTGGTTTGCCTCTTTGATGAGGAAAGTCGTTCACCTCATCGTGGTCGAGTGGCTTCTTGATAGTGAAATCTAAGAGATGAAACGACCTTCAAAATCTAAGAGTGTCTTTTGAAGTAGGAATTCACTCATCTTGCTAAGATTTCAGATTGAATCATTTTGACCAGAATTTGCCTACTTCCAAAGGTCGTCAACTTTTTGGAAAAAAAGACTTCCCACAAGCTCGCCATTTCAACGACTGCAGGGTTTGAATTCAGGTTGAGCAAGCTTTGCGCAAATTGTCAGCCTCTATTGACAGGAGTGTTTGACGCTTTGCATGAAGACTGAATATTTAGAAGTGTGTACACCCTGGAAGATTAACATGGAACCTACAAATCACCCATTTAACAAGGAAAATGATTATGGTCCATGTTAATCTTCCAGGGTGTATGGATTGGAATTTGGACTTCCTTCCCGACTTACCCATTCTGATGCCATTTGTTGCAGGAGAGATGATTATTTTGATGACTGTGAGCAAGGTTTCCCCGTGGAAGAGTATGTCCTAGATGGCAAATGGGTCGTGAATGGCCAAATACATGTTATCAAAGGCGAGCCAATGGGGAAATGATGGGAAAAGATCTCCGCAAGGAGGTATGTTTTTACGTCAACTGGAACAAGGAATCAATACTGAAAATTTCCGAACAGGGCTAGATTCGTGGATATGTGTGGAAAAAACTCCCCATTTCTACTACACACTTACAACAAAAAGGTTGAATTCTTGCGTTTACTTTGATCAGATCTCACTTCCAAAGTGGCCCAAGAAATTGAAGGGATTGATGACGCGGAGTTACATCAAAGGTTTGGCCAAAGAATGGCTTAATTGCAACTCGTATGGGAGATGGATGGCAACCCCATCTTGAGGAGGTCTGAGGTTTCAATGATTACATGTTGACACATGAGGCTTCCTTTTTCCAAGAAAGTAAGGAAACAACAGTTACTTGATCTCGATCAATGCACATTAGAGTACTGCATGCAGAAACTGCAATAAGCAATGGGCGGAAATGCACCAGCGAAACGTGTCGAAGTACAATTTACAATCACACCAAAGTATCATACTTGTGTAGATACAACAGACATGAAGTTGCACTAGGCATGTTGATGTTAAGGTGCGTCGATCTTTGGTGTAGTTGCTTCTGACACGACACGCTCTGCTTGAAAATGTCGACATGGGCACCGTTTCGTGTTTCCTCAGGCGGTAATATTCGATGGCACACTGGAGAGGTAACCCCATTTCAGCGAAAAGGACGATCCACGGTTTCCGGCTGGCAAGCGTATGAAGGCTTGAATGAAGCTTGCAATGTTCATATTTGTGTTTGGCACAAGGGCCGAGTCTTGGAAGCCAAACTTGAAGGATCTTCCTTAATTTGGCCCACTGAAACATGGCTGCGCAAGAGTTCTTGTGAGCACATAGCAACGAAGTGGCCAAACCCACCTCCAAAACCTGTGCAGACAATGGTGAAACGAGTGTCCGAACTACGTTTCGCCTCAGATAGCATTAGTGACCACTTTGCAGATGGCAGGCCCTTGATGAATTTGGTGCATGACATCATGTTGAAGGCGATTGATCCTTATGTTCATCCAAACATGATATTGGATTGCGTGAGGCTTCCTCACAGTAATGCATTGTACTGCCTCAACAATCGCCGCCTGTGGTGTCTAAATCGCTTGGAGGAGATCCAGAACCAGGAGGTGGGAGACTTGGGCCCAAAACATGAAATGTTCGAAACACACCTGAAAGCTCTGTTAATGGAATCTTTCCCTTGTCACTGGCAACTTTTTTTTAAGGAAGGTAGGACTCTTTGCGAAGTAAATTTTTGTAGAAGTCTTCCCCTTTCGCAACGGAAACCCTTGAAAGCAAACTGCAACCTGATGGTGTTTTCAACGATTATTTATCTTCACTCGGAAACTTGGGACCCAATTTGACTTGCGAATATTTTTCGGACGCGAGGGGGAACGCCACTAGTTAGTGAAAGAGAGGTGTAGGATGTCAAAGAATTTTGAAATGGTTCATCAAAAGAACAGAAATGGTTGTTGTACAGAGTTCATGAATTTCACCTAGGCTACCTTCCAGAAAGGTTCCATTGACCTTTGTCTTGGTTCTCCTCCACTTTGAAAATCCTTCGAACATATCTGTTTCGCTGTATGTGAATTCCTCAGACTCTCACGTGCACCAACGCCGTGGCAATTTTAGTATCCCCTTCCCTGGTGATACTATCAATACACCTCGAAATAGATAATTAGCACCAAAAAACATGCTGAAGATGCTATATATAAATCTTTCATTGCTACAGCCAGGAGGCAGTTGTCTTGTGAAAACCTTTCACATCCTTATAAATCCTTATGTCTTTTTCTGTTCTAAAAATCTGCATTGATTTTCTCTTTGTTGTGAGAAACGAATTTGTTTTCAGGTCGTGGTTCGAGTGAAGATCTACAACTTTTCGGATAGTCCAGCTTTCTTCCAATCGCGGGTGACTTCTGTGAATGGCGGTTTCAGTGTCTATATTCGTAAAAACACGGATGACGGACTTCAAGATGGACTTGAAAGCATCCACATCTCCAAATCGAAACGGAAAGCTGAGTATCTTCATTTGACCTGTGATGGTTACAAGGCGCCTCAGTTTTGTGTATACTCAAAACTGGTTCGATATCCTGATTTACCTTGAGTCATTTGAACATGTTTCCTTAAAAGGAAAGTTTTAATGATGTGATTTCAATTCTTAACTTTCACATGCCTGCTCAAAATTGTTGACCCCCAAAACTGACGAACGGATTTTTTTTCGTTATTGTGTTAATAAGGCCGGGGTAGATCTTGTGGTCCTAGGTTCAACCAGTACCTTAACTTTGACTTGATCAAAGTTTCGCATCCCTTGAGGTTGATATCCTGGTCAGCTGCACCCGAAGTCTTTCTAAGAAGAAACTTGCAAATGCCTTGCTTCAAGAACATTTTGGTGAAAGACATCTCTGGGCAGCTGTTTGTGCTGCAGCACATAGTAAGGATTTGCAATGTCAGAGTCATCAACAAAAAATGGCCATTAAACTTGCAAAGCTATGGACTTGGTATGTGGCCTTTCCACGTTGGTCAGTAAAGGTAAGACCTCGCAGCTTTCTGATTGAAGTCATGGTACGATATGTCGATTCAAAGAAGAGCTGTTCGTCTCCTTGGGAGATTTTTGTAGCCTTCTTACAACTCTGCGCAGGGAAAAAGATTGAGCCCATCATGTGGGATTGGGGCTGCTACAACCACGACCATCGAGTGAACTGGGGAAGTGGACCTCGAATTCTTGATCCAGTGAATCCAACCAACAACGTTGCAAAGCCGTTTCGGTGCTGGGGATTTCTGCGCAAGTACGCGCGAAAATCTCTAGAGAAGATTCAACAGAAGGAAGGCCCAGCTTCCCACTGGGCATCGAGTGAAGATGAGACAGTGCCACGTTTATCCCCTGCGAATCCAGAGGAGGTTCGCAAAGTCTTACTGAAGATGGGGCTTCCACAGAGGTCAGTTGAGGGCTTACTGGCTCCAGATTTTGGGTTTACTTCCTTAGAAGTTTTGTGCCAACTGGGCAAAGAATCAGATTTTGTGGAGGTCGGCATGAACAAGGCCCAGGCACGCTTGCTTTGCAAAGCTCTCGAAACTGGAGGCTACATCTTCAGGAAATTGGAGTCTGAGGGCCGCCAGGTACCAATAGATTCAACATCCAGAAAGCCTGAAGGTCGAGAATTCCAGAAAGCAGAAAGTACCAACTCCGAGACGCAAAACGCACAACCAGCGATTCCACTGATGTGTTATCCTGCCCAGGGTCATGGTCGGTGTTTCTTGACAGGCACTTTGGTTTCTGTCTTGGGAAAGCAAAAAGTGGCAGTAGAAGATCTTCGAGTTGGCCGAGATTCAGTGCTGAGTGCCTCGAATGAGCCATTGAATGTCATTAGTGTCAATGTGCATCCCTTGGAAAAACGTTGGATGGTCGAGTTGATGGCTCAAGGAGTCAGACAGTGACAGAGAACCACCGCATGCAGGCAGAGGAAGATTGGGTAGAGATCGAAGCCAGAAAGCTCAAGATGGGTGACTTAGTGCCTTGCACAGGCGGTGGGTTTTGTGAAGTCAGAGAGTTGCAGATTTGTCCCCTATACATTTTCGGAAACAATCCGCCTGGTCCCTGGTACCTATGGATCTAAATATTGGTTTCGGGTTTGGCATTGATTCAGGGCCAAATCTACAACCTTGAGTAAAGCCAAGTAAAACTTGTCAGGCAGCTTGGATATCCAACCAGACTGGTAACATTCGTCGACATGTTATGAAACATGTGTTGAAACAAATTACTTGAGTATGAAAGCCACTAAAGCTTCGAAATGTTACTGAAGTTGCAGGTGGGCTTGTCAAGCTTGAAAGCGTTGACCACAGATTGATGCAAGTGCGAGTGGTGGAGTTGATGGTGGAACCAGATGACATCTTTGAGGCGTTCCACACTCCACCAATGTCCTTCCTTTGCAAAGGGCAGGCGAGAACGTTTGCGGCCAAGAGATGACTTGTTTCTATAAGACGCTTGTGTTTCTATAGAATTGTGTCAGATGGATGATCCTTTAGTGGTACTGTTGAAATGATCTATGTTACACCCACCACGACAACACCAATCTTCCTTCACCCTATCAGTGATGGTTGGACTCTTCAGGTCGACTTGTGTCAAAATTATTTTTCTAACAACTCAGACCACTGGAGGGTGCATTCAACTTGACCAAATAGTCCATTTCGGTCTTTGTGAGGGTTAACTCTCCTTTCTTGTCACGTGTTCCAAATTTTGATCTGGATGTTGTTTTGTCGCCGGTTTTGGGGCTGTATGGTTGGATCATGGATAAACTGAACACCAAATTTTAGAATCCAACTTGAATTTTTTTGATTTATTGTGATTGTCGTTCCAGACTATAACTAGGTGACTTTGGATATTGAACCTAATTAGATGGTTTATCAGGTCGGATATTCTGAATATTCTAACAGGTTGGAGGGTATTTAGAACCTTCCAGACTTCGAAGGCATTCGCATCTCAAAGCGTTGACTGTTTGACTGCTTGATTTTATGTCTAGAAACGAGAGGTCTGTGATTCCTCTCTGGTGAATTATAATGTACTCAGCTATCTTGTGAAAGAACCCAACTTTGAAGGATTTGTGACTTGTGGATATGTTTACCCCCATCTCTTGGGGAGATGATCCATTTCTTTGCTCATGGTAACTGGTGGTACAGATCCCAAACCGCAGATGATCTGCGTTGGTCAGGCACCAAAGGGTGGAACCAAAACCCCGTGGAACCTTCGATCTCTATGGCTGCAGCGCCACAAATCACAAGGCAACCAGACCGGGCACCAGGGGAGTTTGGCACGTGAGATGGGGAGTCTGACAACGATTGGGACTTTGGTGATTTGCAACTTTTATGTTTGGTTCACTTCATTCTAATCGGAAGTTTCAAAACTAATTGGATTGTCAATGGGAAATTTGCCCCATGGCTCCACAAACTGGCAAACGCTTAACTTGACAATCGTCGAATGGCTAACGGACTGGCAATGTCCGATGAAGCAGCGAATGCGCACTGTAAGTCGAAGTTCTGTTAAAGTTTTCCGAAATTAAAGATCTGACACTGGAAAGAGAACCAGGATTCTTTAATATCAGGATTGGACGATTCATCATCTTCAAACAAAATGTCAAATATTAAGACATTTTGGATATCTACTGACAATCCTACACGTGAATTCAAGTTCAGTTGATCATTCAAGATGTTGGATATCCAAAAGCAACTTTCCTTCGAGACACAGGTAATGTGTTCAACATCAAGGTACCCTTGACTGGGCCCGGAACGATGCAGAGCATGCTTCAAGTTGGCGGTTCTTCTTACCAGGATAGTCTATGGGGATGATCAGAAATAATCAATGATACTGTTGATGAAAGAAATCCGGTTAACCAGTTGAGGTTGGTAGTTGATCTCATTATTTACAGGGTCTTTATACATCCAAAAGGTGGTTATTCGGATTTCTGGTTGCCACCAAAAGTATACCAGTATTTCCCATCATTTGGGCCAGCCAATCAGCCACTTGGAGCTCGCAACAAAAGCCTTCTTGGCTGGCCCATCACTGTTACTATCCATTGGTAGATTAGCTACAGTGGTCGGACTACTGCTGTTACTTTTGAAGAGATTTCTTTTCCGTTTAGCCCGAAAAGATAGATGAAATGTTTATGTATTTGCAAAACGTGTGCGATTTTTCACCCTTCAACTGGTGTGAAACCTAAACTTTAAGCGCCAGAGATTTCTCTTCACCAGTACTTGGTGAGTTATCAGGCGCACAAGACGTGCCGGGCAAAACCGGCGCGATGCCGCGGCGGCTGCCAAGCGATTTGCTGGTAGTGCGGATGAGGACGTGTACAGCTTTGCTGGTGATGTGGATGAGGACATCTACAGCCATGTGGACACACAATGGAGAGACTTGGCGGTTTGTTTTTGCATGCTGCAATGCTTGGGGAGGGATTGTCTGTCTATTAGCCATGCTGTATTAGTGGGATGAAAGCCTTGAGATGGATTTTGCTTGATTCTGATTAGCTCTTGATTGCTTGCAATGTGAATCAGCAAATGGTTGCTTTACTCTGCCTTCAACATGTGCCACCAAACGGTGAAATACACATTTGGTGTAACTCTGGTGATCAAGCGGTGGTGATAGATCATTCAATATCATTCAATCCGTAATTCCTGAACAAGCTATGTATGGTGAATTTTGTTTTTTGTTTGTTTGTTGTTTTGTTCACCAAGTGTTAAATTCATTGTCTCGTAATTTCCTTTTCGTGTCAAAATTCCGAAAAAACATACCAACACAAATGGCACCCTTAAGTGTTGCTAATTCCACCAGAAATCCATTGGGGAAGTCGAAACCGTTGGTTTGTTGAGGTTGGTGAAGCTGAAGGGGCGATTCCAGTGAGGGAATCGGCCACATTGAACGAAGCCAGCCTTGTGTGTGTTTACACACCGTTTTGAATGGAAAATCCCTGGGTCCCAAAAAGGAGAAACTCCAGCGTTGTTGGGGAAAATCATTATTGTTTTATAGGAACAAACATGTATCAACTTATTCATAGTCCATTTTCCAGCCATCAATTATGTGATTGTTGTTTGGAGTGTAGCTGGTTGGGTCACGATTTAAGTGTGAATGCCAATCCCCGTTATGGGCCAGGTCAATATCAAATCTTCGTTTTGTAGAGTTTCTATAAGTATACTACAAAAAAGACACCTATAAAACTTGTACCATAATTTTGACACTATCTTCAAGCAGTCCAAGGAGACCAACATGGGCAAAATTGTTATGATTCGTTTGCAACTCATGTAGCTAATATGCTGATCTTGGGTTGGTTTCCATGTTTTCACCATTTCAGCCATGATCATGAAAAGGCGTGGCTGTTTTGGTCTCTGAAAAAGGCGTTGTGTACTGTTCAAGGTGTTCTCCATCAAAAGCAAAGGGGTGTCTTTTTACACTTTGCAGCAGTTAAGCTATGTTTAGAAGCAAAGATGTTTTGATCAGAGTTCCAACAAATAGTGTGCTGGGGTTGTTGGCTTTTGGAAGGGAATCGTCATGTTGGCTTCGATGAAAAAACAATGATTTTAGGCCTCCAAAAACTGCCTTCGTTTTTGATCATATCAATTTTTTCTTGAGCCTGTTCTTGGGCTCATATCATTTAATCACTGCTAATCAAAACGTCACTACTGATTTTCCCTCTGTCAAGTCCCATGATTGTTGGTGATACAAATGGAATCAAGCAATGTAACCCAAAAGAACAGAAAGACATTTCTGGCAGAATCTGGAAGAATTCTCTGACCATGAATAGATCCAAACAGATCCAAACAGTAGATACAGTACAAAGGGGGTTTATCGTTTTAGAAGTAGGGGGCACGGATTGCGCGTTCTTCAGGCATGGTTTCAGTTTCAGCGTGCAGACTGCGGTCTCATCAGCTGAAAGAATTCCAGTTCAAATCCTCTTTCGAAGCCTATGAAGCGTGCAAAGTAGAAGGCACCCTCTTTGTTGTCCAGTGAAACTCTGCAGAGTACTGCCATTCTGTTTCGGATCGGTTTTTTATTGATAAGTCCTGACACCTTCCGACAGTGCAAACGGTGATGCGAGGATGCCGGCTGCATTTTTTGTTTCGACCCGGGCGGCACAGTTTTGTTGGAAAAGACTAGTGCCACAGTGGTCCAGAAATGGTCGCGCGATATGGCACTGGGGTTTTTGTGTATCAAGTTTTTGGCTGGATGAGGACAAGAACGGGCGCAGCTACTTGTATGAATTGAATACTTCTGGCTTGAGAGTCTGTTTGTTTTTACGGATTCAAACATCTTCATATCAAAAGGATGTTTTGGTTCATGGTAGTAAGTTTCTACCTTCAAGGAGTTGTGACATGGCTTTACAACGGTTGCTACCCATTACAAAAAAGTGATGCAACGTGTTGAATAAAAAATACCCTATGGTCAAGTATGGTTCATCAATTTGCTAATCTCTTGTTTTGACACTAAAAATTTTGCTTGATCCACGTGAAGCAAACCCATCAAGTGCCGATCACGTCATCAGTCACAAGGAGCTGAAAAAAGTCCGTCGGCTGCCAAAACAGCCAGGCCACTGGAGTCCGAAATTTCCTATACACTTCTTTGATCCGATTTTCCAAGTAACCGTTGGTGATATGGGAAGAATATTGCGGAAAATATATGGGGGAAATCTTATGGTGGCCCGGCCGTCCAAATGCCCGGTCATGCTCATCAATTTTGACCTCAAGCAATGTCTTGAGCTAAGTTGAGCTCATTGATGACCTTCATATATCTATGCATGCAAAACCTTACACCATCCTCCACCATGTGTTTGTTGAATTTCTCTGAGATCTTGTTTGAGGTTTGCTAGTGCAGGTAGCTAACATCAAAAACAAGTACCAATTTTTCTGAAGGGTACTCTCGCGGAGTTGTGAAAGTCCAAGCAATGGAGTGGTGCGAACGTCTCTGTTCCTGTGCCATTCTCAGCAACACGATGCATGAAAGTCACCGGCAATTGTGGGCCACCAATACCAGGGCTTTCAAGCAGCGACATTGCGGTGGATGCAGAGGCCCCTTTGCCTACGACTGAATGACTTGACTTTAAGCTTAGGTGGATAGATGTGTGGATATTATAATTTCAAACCAGGTCAAATTGTTTGCTAAAGGCAGGGACACCGTAACCGAAACCACACAATAGCACAGGCGTATCGCACATTCGCAGATTATTTTATCAAAAGCTTTGAACTGGCTGGCAAGAGATGTTCAATTTTGCATTGCCTAGGATGCAATCACAGTTGGATTATGTTGGATTATTAAGCGATTGAGTTTCCCGTCATTGGTCTTGATTGAAATGAACAGGAACATCCTCAGGCCAGCGCTAGTGCGGCGCCACTCTCAGAGATCCGTCCTGGTTGCTGAGTCTTCCACGATTTCAACAAAATTCAACCAGGGTTTGAGCTACAGCTAGAATGAACAGATGAACCTGTTCAATGCAGGTGTTTGCGTCTTACGTGGGCTACGTTCTTAGTCTGAGCTTTGTCGCTCCTTGGATTCTCCCTGGGGTTGCCGTCCTATGAATGAATGAGGTTGTGCCAGCGCGAATTTTCAAGCGGCGTTGGATTCGATATCCTTGTTTGAAACCTGCAAGGCCAGCAGACACAGAGCATGAATAGAAGTCGCCAGTTGTTTGTCCATGTGCCTTTGCCATGTTCGGTTCCCATCAGAGCAGATTGCGTTTCGAACGTGGATAGTTCATGATTTTCAGGCTCATCATGATGAAGAGTTGGAGCTAGAGGTCAGAGAGGACAGTTGTTCCATGTTGTTCCAGGGTTTCTCCTTTCTGGTGTGCAAAATTGGACCTGACGATTGTGGTGTTGGAATGGCAGGAGGATCCCATGCCCAAGGCAAAGGAACTTCCGAGCGACCATTTCTCACACGGCTTCCCTGAGTACCTGGACAGGAAAGTTTTTTTTTAAAGTAATAAAACTACAATGAAACCAGATCCTGGAATGCAAGATGCGTGTGTTAGAAGTTGTGCGAGTTTGCAGCTAGTGCATGTTTGCCAAGGATGATCCTTGCCACCTCAAAGTATTTGCGCATGGATGATGTTTTAGCTTTCAGAGCTTCTTCCAAGACTTTGTTCGAGAATCAGACAAAGGAAGCGGAAATCCACGCTGCGACGGATTTGATCCATCTTTTTGAAACTGGCAATGACTCCGAAGTGATTGCCGTGTGCGAGTGCTTGGTCAAACGGAAGAAGTTCATCAGGTCTTTCAGGTTGCACAGGGCTTTCCGATCCTGGCAGGTGCCCCTGACAAGCAAGAAGAACATGCGTCGATTCAAGTCGTCGGCCGACGGCGAAACGATGCGTTGGGTAAAGAAGGCCCAGGAAGTTATGGATGTGAGGAGAAGACACCGCCCTAGGAAATGGACCAGGGGCTGGATAAGAAAGCAAATATTGACTTGGCTGGATTGATATGTGATTTGGACGCAGAAAAAGATGTTAGTGTTGCTGGTGTTGCTGCCAGCTGTTTTGAACCGAATCAGTGCTCATTCCAAACTTGAAGGGTGGAAGTGAACAAGTCGACATTCCCAACTTGCCACAGCCCGGCTCAACTTCATCGCGAGTCTTGGAGGCAAAATTCGCTGCTTTCAGAAGTGCCTTGGCTTTATTGTTGCTATTTGTCGGGTTGGATGGCAGTGCCATGGATAAACCATCTATGAAATGGCAATGCCATTGATAAACCATATATAATACACAGCCTGGATCAGTAAGTAGTTTGCGCTGTCTTTTGGACAAAGTTTTTGTGCGTTTTGCCGCATGCATTCACAATGCTTGATTGAATCTTTTTGCTGGAGTTGCCATTGCTTTTGGCCTCCTTACTTGCCAGACATCACAAAGTCCTGCTGCGAGCATGAACAAGTCCCGTGATTGGAGTTGTTTTTCGCCGCCATGAGGCCATGCTTCCGGCCTGCAGGCGCATTGGGGATTACACGGTACTACAAACGCCATCCAAGCAGAAGCTGAAAACTTTTTGGAAGCTAAGAATGTCATTTGTGTATCAATCTATTCCCGGTTTCTTATCAGCTCGACAGCTTTTTTCGTGCAGATTTGTTGTAGTTCGACGTTGTAGAGCAACCTACCAGTAGAGTCCCAAATTTGCCTCGGAGCCAGTGATCTCAGGTCTGCATTGGCGGCATGCTTGGCTGTTTTTAGATTCCTCTGTAGCTGCGGAAGGTTTTCAAAGCCCCGCTGGACAGGACTGCAGCAATGGCATGTTTTTCTCCGCAGAATTTTCAACTATGATTGATTGCAACATGTTTCCCCTATGCACGAGACAGATTTGATGAAGATCGCATTTGCGAACTGGGATTTGCACTGTGCCTGCAAATCTCACTGGAATCCCGCCCCACCCGAGATTCAAGGGGTTTACCCGAGCTGGGATTCATATTTGAATTTCAATTACTGGTGGCCAGTTGATTAGATGTATCTGCATTGATTATCGGCTGTTTGAAGTGTACGTTGAAAGATATTGAAAGCCAAGTGCTGCTGCTTGGACCTTTGTCATCGCGGACACAACAAAGGTCAAGCATGTTGCCAACAGAGATGAACGTATCAAACCATGTAAAACCCACATATTTCCTTGAAGCAAGAACCCTTTCTGCAATCCTCACGACATGTGTGAGTGGCTCTGAAAAAAATGCTGAAGTCCTTGGTTTTAGATTTGAACGTCTGGACAAACTGAAACAAGCTGGTGGCCGGCTATGGGAACTAAGACATTGGGATGCCGATTTTGCCTAGAAATCTCAAGTAGATTACTTTGTGCCTGGGGACCAGTGCGTTGGCCCAGTTTTCATGAAACCACCCCAGGCCCTGCCATCTCCTGCAGCTCAAATTGCAGGATCAGAAAGTGTGGATCCGTTGGATATCGATGGGATACCAAGGACCTGGGCGCTGGTGTGGCGTGGTTGTCAATCTTGGATTCTTCAAATTGAGGTCACTGTGCAGTATCATTTGTTATCATTTGCACAGAGTCTCCAATAGCTTTTTCGCAGATTCGTGCTGTTCAGGGCGGGTAGCAGGATCACCTTAGGCTTAGGGCGCTTAGGGGGGTTAAAGATGTAAAGTTTTATCATTTATCATTGTCTATTTTATTTGGGCTTGGATCAATTTATCCTAAGATGCCATAAGATTCAAGGATGCCATACGATGCCTATGGCTTGTGATGGGGAAGATGCTGCAACAAAAAAAATTGCTCACACAGCCACAGTTTGAAGCGAAACGTCTTTACTGTTACACAAACATATCGCCAACATATCCCCAACATGCAGAAGATAATCATTTCAAATGGTAAAATACATTCATGAGGGTCCCGCTGCAGTACAGAAAGCCAATGGTTCAGTACCCTAAGGAGGTCTTCAGCCACCCCACAAAGAGTTTTCTCAACATAGATGCAAAGAGCGAAAAATGTATGTTTGATGCATCGGGCCCCATTTCAATGCAGCATGTCAACAATGCAAACACCTTAAGGAGTTTGAACCTGTGCAAAACCAATTTCCTTCCCAACATGCCTAGGCAAAAGAAAAACATGTTTACACAACTCCCTGGGAGACCTTTCCAGCCCTAAACGGGGAAGTTATTTTTGTCAGGGGTGCCTGTGAAGGGTTTTGTGCGTCCAAGAAACCGTGGAAAAACATTCGGAAACATTTTTGGGTGTTAGGTAAGAATGTACCATTACATGTTTAGGGTCTTTTGGGGAATTTCTGCTAACATAGGGTAAACGTGTACTACTGGTAACTGGTACATGTTTACCCTTTTATGTGTTTTCTTAGGATTTTTTGAAAACACATAAATTGGTCCGAAACTCGAGAATGGGCTAAATCCGTAACGTACTGGCCAGCCCCCTCCCCCTCAAGGGGGTAGTGATGGTAGCAGGACCTCAATCAAGTAGGCACTGGTTTCAAGCTTTGCTACTCAAGGAAGGTGTGAAAAGCGCAATACTCCAGGAAGTCATTTTCAAAGAAGAGGTTGGAACCTGTCAGAAATCTGAATCATGGATGTATGAAGACAGTTGTTGAGATCAATTGTTCCCATCTTCTCATGTCAGAAAGATGACCCCAGAATGACGATTACAGTATGATGATGAGGGTGAAGAAGCGGACGATACTGAACAATGCATGAAGATTGAGACTGATGTTGATGCTGCAAGGCGGTGTCATTGGACAAAAAAAACGCTCTAGCGCCTTGACAGGAGACCCCAAACCCTTGCACGACCTCCTTCTGATGTCTCATCGACGAAATCCGCACCTGTTGCTGGCTTAGAAAACTCCAGAACGTTTGAGTTTTGAATTCTCAATTATCAAGGCCAAAACATATGGTTGCTCCACCCAAAAATAGCACCACCCAAAAATGAGTCGTAGCCAGAACTTTCCTCTTGAACTTTTCAGTGGCGACAGGGACAAGAAGTGACTAATGTGGATTTTCGCGACGTCTCAGTGGATAGGAGTGTGGGGGAACCTTGGAAATGCGGAATGGAACATGTGGAAGACATGCACGCCCAATTCCCATAGCCTTTGAAATTTGGCCATCCATTTTCTGGACGAAGTATGCCAACCATCCGTTTTCAGTTGCAATGTTAGTTTTTGGGTAGTGTGGGTTGAGAACTGTTTCTTTTTTTTTTGACTTGAAAAACTGGGAGAATTTTCCAAATCTTGGATGAAACCCGATGGATTTTTGGATGCCTGATTTTTGTTTATCAAAAATCGCTCAAGGTTTGGGTCTGGATGCTATGACTGATTTTTGGGTGGTGCTATTGGCCTAATATTGTTTTCACCTCTGGGAAGGTTACGAGGAAATGTTCCTTTGAAGATTGGTGCTTGAATTGCCTTTGAATTGCCCAGGTTCGGGTTGAGCCACCTGCGAACGAGCCGCACGGGATATAGAGACAGACTGCGGACACTTAAATCAGTTAAATCGCAAAGTTTATATAAACTTTTGAGTTGCCGGCCGCATTCTTGCTTGTCTTCTGTGGCGTGCAAGGTACAGTTTTTCAATTGAGTTGTGACTGCTCAATCCAAATTCATGATGCATAACAGTGGCACGAGAAAGCCTGGTTCCTCCAGATGGCATAGTCTTTCAGTCCAACATCAGATTGCTAATCGAAAACTGGGCTGTGTTAGTTTTTTCACCTCTGTTCACTACTCCAATTCATGGCAGCGGCTCAGGCCGGCTTCAGCCATAGCTGCCACACCCCATGCAGCTCATCACTACAGCTTTCCACAGAGGCTCCTGAGCAGAGTGCATTCACTGCAAAAGGAGGGCATGCACGAACAAATTAAACATGATAGAATGTAGTGAAACAGTGGGAAAACAAAGCCTCGCCAGCATGTTTCTCTCAGGGACGTGGAATGTGGTGGGGAACTTTGGAATGGCTCTTCAGGCGCAGCGGGTATTGCCTGTGCATTTTTGATCGTTGAGTTCACCTGATGGGCGGTCCACACTAATGGGACTAATGGGCGAGGTAAACTTCGGCCGCAGGGCGTGCCAAAAATCCCGTGACCAGGTCTTGCTCTGCGTCGGTGAGCTGCCATGAGGCGTGGCGTGGGAGAGTTGCAGAATGAGTTGGAAAGATTTGACGCTGCACAGGCCCTTAACATATGGAGTGAGCTACGTGAAGAGTGATTGGTTGGCCCAGGACACTGAGACCTCCGAGAGTGATGATGAGCTTCCAGAAGCAGCGCAGCAGGCGCGTGTCCTGCTTCTTGACGCCTACCTATCTATGCCGAGTTGGCCGCAAGGTTCTAGCAAAATTGCGCTGCGGAGATGTGTTGGGCACACAAAAACCCAGACGTCCGTGGACGCATTTTGCTTTGGTGGAATTCGTGGCCGATGGGAAGCTCAACGTGATTGAGTGCGAGGCTTATTGCTTGTTTTTTTGCGACTTCTGATTGTTTCGGGGGCTGCCACCCGAGGTGCACCAGCGATGAGCCAGCCAGAGCCTGAGCAGGATGGGGACGACAATGCTGCATGCCGAAAAGCAGAATGCATTGATTATTGAGGCCATCAAGCGTGACCACTTCAAGCTCCGATGGACCTCTGAAGGGTTCACGGACGAAGCTGGCAGCAAGGTCAGCGGGGTGGCACAATGACGCCCAGCCACTTGTGCGATCCATGTGTCAGGTTGTCTTCTGGAAAAGCCCTTGGACTTTGGAGAGTGGCGCAGCAGAGAAAGTCTTGGCCTCAGTTCTGGTTCTACATGCCTGGCCAAAAATATTGGAAGCTGCCAAGGCCATGGCTGGGATCTTCGAAAAGCATCATGAATGGAGCAGGGCGCTGAGTCGGCCGAGGCCTGACGTTTTCAAATTACTTTGTCGTTAGCAAAGGCCTGTGCGCCCTGAAGCACACGATCTACGGGGATGTCCTTGAGCATTGTGCCTAGTTTGGGTGTGGGGGACGCAGGCATTTCCTGTGATGTGCATACAGACTTTGAGAAGTATATTGCGTCCCTAGAACAAGAACGCTCATTTTGGAAATTATGTAACGAACTAGGTTCTGAGATGCTCGAAGTAAGGAAAAACATCAAAGTCGTGCTCGTTTGGGCGCAGCCATGTTTGAGACAGAATGTTGATACCACACTTTAGTGGGCAGCCACACCGATTCGACCCAGCCAAGCTCAGGTCGGAATCATGGATTTGCACCACACCAATTGTGGCATTCTATGAGGGCCTTGGCTACAGGCCGGCCGTGCTTATCTGACGCTTGGTACCGCCGCTGACATTTGCCATGGTCCATGTGCCGACACAACGCAGGCATGATGCAGATGTACTTCCCTACTCCCTCGTTACCTGGCTGGAAGAAAGTGGTTTTGAGCGAGAAGGTTGAGGCCTGTCCGTGGTGCAATGCTAGTGTAATGTTGGGTGTAGCTCATCGTTTTGCGCTTCTGAACGAGGGGTTTGGAATGGATGAGTTGCCCAACAATTGCGTTTGGCTAGCAGTTTGTAAAGAATTTACATGTTCAAGTGAGCCTGTTTGCGTACCTTGCAAAGCATGCCAGGGAAGCTACATTGACGCAGTTGCACATTTTGCATGGAACTACCCAACCACACCCACAGGAAGGTCTGCGGCGAAGTGCGTCCGGTGCGTCGGTGCGTCCGGCGTGAAAAACACGCAAGCCTCACTCTTTGTCTTGCCTTGTTGCGAAAAGAGTATGTTAAGAAGAAGCACTGCGGGCTAAATGAGCATTGAGCGGACTGCTTGTAAGACCAATGATAGCTTCATTTGGCCTACCCCGTGTGCATTTGCTGCAGAGTACAGCCATTGTGTTTCGGATCCGTTTTTTGGCAACAAGTCGTGACACCATCGACGCTACAATCGGTGGAGGATGCGAGGATGCCTTCGCATTTTTGTTTCGAACGCGGCGGCACAGCTTTGTTGGAAAAGACTAGTGCCTCAGTGGTCTAGAAATGGTTGCACGATATGGCACTGGGTTTTTTGTGTATCAAGTTTTTGGCAGGATGAGGACAAGAGCGGGCACAGCTATGCTTTGAATACAGCTGGATTGAAAGTTTGTTTGTGATTTCGGATTCAAACATCTTCATATCAAAGGATGTTTTGGTTCATGGTAGTAAATTTCTACCTTCAAGGTGTTTACAACGGTTGCCAACCACTACTAAAAAGTGATCCAACGTGTTGAATAAAATACCCTATGGTCGACTATGGTTCATCAATTTGCCAAGCTTTTGTTTTGACACTGAACATTTTCTTGATCCACATGAAACAAACCCACCAAGTGCCGATCACGTCATCAGTCACAAGAAACTGAAAAAGTCCGTCGGCAGTTGATCTTAAAGCTGAAGACGGAAGACGCCGGAGCCAAAACAGCCAGGCCACTGGAGACCGAAATATCCTATGCACTTCTTTGATCCGATTTTCCAAGTAACCGTTGGTGATATGGGAAGTATTTAGGAAAGTTGTATATGGGAAACTTATGGTGTCCCACCCTTCAAGGTTGCTCCCGGCGCAAACACTTCTAGAAACTGTTCCGATTGTCTGTTTTTTTGATTTTTAGCCTCGGAGGCATGGTGCATTCATTTTGTGTTTGCGAAAAATGGTGCATTTTGCTGTTCCGCGTGCCATCTCCTTTGTCTCGAAAGCATGCTGCAGGTTAGCGGGCCGCATGCAAAATCCGAACCGACAGGAACAGCAGAACAGAACATGATTTCTTCCAATTCTGGAAGTGGAAAACGGATCTTTGAAAAAACCATCATGTTTCTTTTGACTTCAAGTGGTCATTTTTCATTTTTCATTTCTCTGGTTGTCAAGGTACTACATCAAATTCAGAATGAACAGTTGCATTCTGCAAACCTTCCATGGCGCTAAAAATCGCTCCATCGTCCCTTCCAAGAGGTGCCCCAAAACTATGGAAGAAACATCTTGAGGTGACCAAGATTGGGATGAATTTCTTCTACTTGCGTAAACATCATATGGCAGATTCATGGGTGAAGTTCATCCTGGTCTCACCTTTATTACTTCAGATTCCTCCTTTGGATGTTGATGCTTCGAGGCAGTCAGTCGATCTTAGATTCGTTCAGAAAGACTTGCTTCGATGAAGAGGTGCGATCTTGGCAATCGAAATCCATGTATTTCCCCCTTTCCTTGAGGTTAAGACCTAAAATGGCAGTGACTGTGTTGGTTTTTGACTGAAATTCACGGATTTGGTCAGACTTTTTTCGAATTTGGATTTGGATTTAAATCTTTTGAAAAGGATGTCTACCTACCAGCTGGCCTGTCCAAAACACGAGGAAGGCCAAACCTTAATAAGGACTAAGCAAACCCTGAAATTTAATCGATGGATACCCGAAATCGTCGCAGATTCAAAGCCGAGGTTACCGTTTAATGCCCCATGATTTTTAGTATCTACTTACTTCCAGGGTGTGTATGTAGGGTTACTTTCTGCGCGTAAGAGAACTTCACGAACGTTAAAAGAGGCTGGTTGATGTTTGATGCAATTCTCACCCTTTGGGCAAAAATTCACTTGGGAAAGACGAGTTGACGGATGGGGTTTGATACTCAAGCTGGATTTTTTGGGACATCTTTGGTGTTGCAACCACAACTTTTGTTCACCTTCTCTGCTGTGAGGTCTTAAGCTTTACCGAGAAGGTGTGAGGTTGCTGTAAGGGTCTTAGGTGGTGAAATGGCAAAGGATGAGACTGCAAAATATCGTTGAACATCTTCACCTGGTAGCGACATGGTTGTTTGTTTTCTCATTAGGAAACCTCCAAGTTGGTTCTTGTTTTTTGTCCATCATGGGCAACATCTTGTTGACCGCCATGACCTTTAAGCTCTCTCCTGGTCAGCACTCCCATGTTTGTACCACCATTTTACCAGTCGTGGCTTGATTTAAAACCACCTCCAACCACTTTCCACCCATGGATACCTTGAGGTCAATTTGGAAAGTATAGGGCTGTCAGAGTTACATCTGTCAGAGGCTGGAGATGGTGAAAATACGATGTGGGTCTGGGGGTGAAGTTCTTGTGTTTTGCTTCAACAACTACTATCTAACATAGCATCTCAAAGAGATTGTACACACCCTGCACACCATTTGAACAGTACACTTTGCTAGGCACAGCGGCCCAAGTATGCCAATCCGCCGCCCTTTTCCACATCTTCCTAATGGAAGCGAAGCGCCGGAGAGTGACGCGGGAATGTGTGATTTGTAGAGAGGACAAAGGCATTAGAGCCTTTGCTGGTCAGATTACGGATGCTTGTGAACATGTCCGTGATGTTTGCCAGCAGTGTATGGCGTCCACCATTCGCATGGAAATCATCTGCAAAGGACAAGCTGCTGAAGTGAAATGTCCAACTTGTGCTTCGGTCCTTTCCCTGTCCGATGTCGCGCGAGAGAGTTCGCAGGAAGAGGCGAATCAACTGGATAAGCTGCTCTTACACAAGGCTTTGTCACAAGATCCCAGTTTTTGCTGGTGCGCTCATGGCTGTGAAGTGGGTCAAATACTCGAAGAATTTGGGCCAAACATCTTCATGACCTGCCAAGAATGCAAGCGGCGTACATGCACGCATCATCGCTCGGTGTGGCATCAAGAACAGACTTGTGCTGAGTATGACAAAGAGCAGAACGAGCGTGGAGAAGATTTCAGCTTTACCTTCACCGTGGACAACGGCCAATTGCAGTCAGAGGCCAAAGGGGTCTCGTACCGCCGGTCTCCCAAATTAGAGGACAAGGCCCGGTGCTTTGCGCCCTGGGAGGCATGTGTGCATGGATCTTTGCACTCGGCTGAATGGATTGCAGTTGGCGACCTCTTCCTACCTCTGAAAATCCGGAAGATGCAAGTACTTCAACCAAGAGAAGATTCGTATCAGGTAGACAACACGGTCTTGCAGTCCACCAAAAATGGGGTTTTCTACAGATCTTCACCCACTTTGGAGGCAAAGACATCTGAGATTGCAGAATGGGAATCTTTCGTTCGAGGGACACCTTTTGACAGGAGCTGGATCAAGGTGGGTTCTGCATTTTTGCCGATATTTGTCAGGGGCATTCGGATTTTGAAAATGCAAGCTGGCCTGTGCCAGTACATGCAGGAGAAAAATATCCAGTGCTGCCCCAGCTGTCGTCAGGGAATCGAAAAAAGGCGAGGTTGTGACCACATGAAATGCCCATGTGGAGCGGAGTTCTGTTACCTGTGCGGTGCGAACTATTTGGGAGCCGACGGCATTTTCGCAGTTGGAAATCACGCCCACAAGGCAACATGTAGGCACTACAGGGCTTGGGTGAGATGGCAGACATAGGAGTCTGTAGGAGGGTCATTCACACCAATCCGATTTAAGTCTGGAGTGCAAGAAGCCGGCAGCTTGCGTTTTGCAGGCCGAGCCGCTTGAAAATCGCATTTGAAAGCGTTGTCTGGTGGGCAAGCCACGAAAAGAGGGCGGCCTCTTCAACCCAACAGGGAGCTGGGCAAAACATGAAAAAACTCTTGAGAAGACCTACTTGTACAAACCACAAAGCATAGAATGAAAAATAATGGTTGGCAGGAGTTTCGGACTCCACACTTTTGCCTGGTCCAAGGTGCTGACAGAGATAATTACTACTATGGCTGCGATGCCCTCTTCAAGCGTCATCCTGACATTCTGCAGGAATGCTGTGCTAGGCTCAGGAACCTACACCTGCGGTGTGCTGGTTGACAGAGACTTCGCCAATTTTCTTATTTGTCAATATCTCTCTGTATTTTTATCTGATGTCAATGGGAACCGGTCCTGGCAAAAATAACATAGTAGGCTTTGCGAGAAGTGTGCCTTGGCACAGTCCACAATCGCGCACCGCTGTGACTAATCTACTCTACTGCAAATGAGCAGTCGGTAGGGGTAGCTTACGTCAGAAATCCTCAGAAAGGGTGTAAGGTAGGTTCTGCAGGAGTTTTTTCTCCTCTAGTAGCTTGCATAATTGATCATATCATCATATTATTTGTTCATTTCAGGACTATTTGTTCAAGAATTCCACCCTGCTACTTTGGGTTCGCTGGTGTGGCCCATTCTTGTACTTCATAGCATGCTTGTTTTAAACACCCTTACATGTGGCTTTGGACCCCAAAATCTCCTGGAAAGAGCATACAAAGACAGGTGTTTTCACCTGGTTTTTGCCTCCCACATCATCCAATCGCTCAAAGACCCAGTCTCCCTAGGTGCAGTGAGAGGCCAGAGGCTGAATGCCCACTCTCTTCGATGGAGACCTGGAAGCAGAGCGAAGCTGCACAGTTGGCCTGGTGGGTCCAAGGTTTTTGCCGTTTTGTACCTTTAAAAACACTGTTTTTGGGAAAAAAATGGTGCAAAACCGGAAAGCTAGAACAAAATTTGTGGTTTGTAGGGCTTTTTGTTTTGAGCCACAGCCGTTTGATCTTGAAAATCGCTTTTGTTGACAAACAAATTCACGCAATGCAGCATCAAATAACGTCTGGGCATCAACTCAATCATGTCCGTGTGGTAGTTCACAAGTTCATAAGATAAGACGCGCAACTGTACAACCTGAAGAGGAACCCTTGAGCACTTTTTCAGAGTCCATTGGCCGATTTTTTTTTTCAAGTTTTCCCCCAACAGCAGAATTTTTTTGCATCAAAAAAAGGAGTTGGAGGATCTGGGATCTCACCCCCTTGGTTGGTCCTGGAGCCGAGGTTGGAAGTCATGTACCAGTTCTCAGCGACTCCCGCTTTTTTGGTGCGGAAGGGACATGGGAAAAAATGCAGGGCGATTTTTTTTTGGGAAATCTTCCGGTGGGTGAAATATTATTCCATTTAAGGCCAGATTGCATTTTTTTTTGGCAGAATTTGAATGATTCAGTGGATTCCCTAGAAAAATACATGCCTCCCTTGTTATGGTGGATTGTTTTTTTGTTGAACAAACGTGTGTAAATACCATGCTTACCTAGGAACTGCTTAAGTCTTAAGTCCCCCTATTAGCAAGAGAAAATTTGCCAAATTGTGGATCCATAATTACCTAGCAGTGCTACTGATTGTTTTGTCACTTACCTGCATCCCTGGTGGGTAAACATGGAGGAGCGTTTGAAGCAAACGGAAGTGTGGAACATGTATGAAACTATGAACCAAATTAAGGTCACCTGGGGTGCAACAAAATCATTGTGTTTTACATCATTTTTGCGCCAAAACACTATATTTTTTTTGGTGTCAAATGCACAGCGTGAGCAAAAAACACCGTGATTTATTCGGTATAAGCTGGGCAAAAAGGGGTCCCTTTTCCCCACTTCAAGCAGTTTGAAAAACGACCTCTGGACAGGACTGATCTGCGACAGCGAACTGCACCTGGATGGATCTACGGATTTCATTTCGATGATGGAGGTGATGGCCCTCAGAAGCTGAGAGTTGGAGAGTGGGTCTCCGGGAATCTTTTAAGAGAAAAAACCCAAACCCTTGGGAATTTTACATTTACATTTTTGTTGCGGGGGGGATGAACCTAAACTCTTGGAACTTCTCTCTTGTTTTTCTGGAGGATGAGCTTAAAGGAACCTTACATCTTGCTGTTGTTGATGTTTTTGCGGGGAGCTTGTTGATGATTGAGATTTTGGAGATGTAAATGGAGGATAAGAGAGGGGATAGCTCCTTAGAATCTTGCCTAGGTGGTGCGAACGGGAGCTAGAATCTATCTAAAGTCCCCAAGCACAATAGGGAGCTACTAAGGATCTACCTCCAGGTTTCTAAAACAGCATATCTCAATACATCTTAGTCGTGCAGGTTGGACAAACAAGACATCTTTTTTTGAAGGTCAGATGGAGGGAGTTCACTACCCTATTTCAATCATTTGGGTATTGAAAATGAACAAAATGTCGGGATGATTCAGAAATCAACGACAAAAAACCCCATGTTTGTTCCAACCCAACTCCTGAGATTGTTGGGGTGAACTTGTGGCTTCAAGTGTAAGGTAAAAATAGCCGAAACAGAAGCCGTTTCCTATCCGCTGCCGTTTTTGAGATTCAAAGGTTTCCTGTTGGAAATTCATTTCCCCCGGCTGTGGTGTTTTTTGGAGGGCTTGGAAGCATCTCACTGGAGATGGAGTCCTATTCATTGGCCCTGCAACTGCAAGCAGCACAGGAAGTGATAGGTGAAGAGATGCCACGGAGGGCGTTGATAGTCAAAATGCTTCTTTTTAGTGAAGTGGCAAGTGCTTTGTTGATGGTCCAACTTGGACAGTTCACTCATGCTGGTCTCATTGCCATTCCATTTTTTTTGACCAGTTTAGCGGCCATTCATAGAGAACACTGGTCACAGTCTATGCATATCATCCCCGATCCACGGAGTGTTCTGCTTGCCGTGCTATCCCCAAAGAATTATTCCATGTTTGGTTTGCGCCGCCGTCAACAAGGTGTGGCAGCATTTCTTTCAATCATGATTTTCTTGCGTATCCTATGCCTCGTGCCATTGGCAGTGACATTGCCTGCTAAATGTGGAACACCTGGGTGTTGGTACCATTTTTGTTGGTACTATACTGATAGCATTCCCCCAAGGTGGTACTTCTGGACTAAGTTGTTCAATAATCGACCTGACAATTGTGAATGGCCGCCAGCGAGATGGGACTTCATAGAGCATGATACAGAGTTCAGCTGGAGTGAGCCGACACGGTTTGGCACCGCAACTAGTGTAACCAGGGAGGATTTCCTGTTTAACGTGTCTCTGTTCGAAAAGTGGTGTGAAAGGAATGGTGAAAACAGGACACGGCTACGTGCCTGGCCTGTCACTGGGTATAGTGGCCTGTGCGCTGAAGATTTCAAGCTCGTACCAGCCATTGCAAGACACTCTTGCATTGCCGGGACATGGGATCCTCTTCTTTATCAATACTGCCTTAAAGAATCATGGCTCCCGAATATGTGCAACGCAGAATTCATGCTTTGCAGTTACGCAACGGGAAATTTGGAAGGACAAGCACTCTTAGTGCTGACATACATTCTGATTCCAGGGGCTGCGCTACTGCTGATGTTGCTGATACATGTCCTGGTGCTAGTTTGTGGCAATTTCAGCACCATACATGCAGAGGAAGATGCACAGTTGCGTCGTACCGTGCAGAGAAGAGCCGCAAGTCTTCAGGAACGTCTGCGCACTGATCAGTTGGAGGGCTCCTTATGGTGGAGTCGAAGGACTCTGGAAGCCAAACTCTGTTTCTTTTTG
The DNA here is from genome assembly GCA_000507305.1 of Breviolum minutum Mf 1.05b.01. Taxonomy (NCBI): domain Eukaryota; class Dinophyceae; order Suessiales; family Symbiodiniaceae; genus Breviolum; species Breviolum minutum. The sequence goes on along the minus strand of DF242734.1, from coordinate 22,004 downwards.
GCGGATATTCTCTTGGACATGGTGTGCTGCGTGAACTTCTTCCGGGCTGAAGCGTACGCATTTGGTGGATGCCAACTGGTCATATTACTTTTCTCGGGAATCCTTCAGCTCAAGGTTGGCTTTCGTAGCACATGCAAGGCGATTCGGAATTCTTTGCGCAAAGGGCTTCCAAACAACGTGGTGCACCTTCTTTTGCTGCAGGAAAAGACTTTTGAGGCACCACTTTCCTTATTTTTTCAATATTATGCAGCCTTCTATGTGAATGAAGACTTGGCTGCCTTTGCATCCCTATGGGTTTCTATGTTTTTTAGTATTATAGGTATCGCAAACGGGATTTACATCTATAATCACTTGACCCTTTTCGATTTGGAATTAATGGAAGAAGAGGAGTTGTCAGAGATGCCACCTTCGGCAATTGGTGTATCTTCACTGACAGGAATCCAAGCACCATTGCCACCACCACCTGGGCTAACGCCCCACCAAGAGATGCGCCCAAAACAGACCCTGCCACCACCACCTGGATTGGGCTTCACACCAGCATCAAGAGTGAAGCAAGGAAGGAAACCTGGACAATATGTCTCGGATACCGAATGAGAATTCAGAAGATATGGATATTGACGTAGATGAATTGATGAACCCCCAAAAATGTGGATGGCAGTTTCCACTTGCGAATCCCAATTTTCATTTCATTGGATCCCAATTTGTATCACCAACCGAGTATCACGTATCACCAGCAGATGTATCAATTGCGAAGTCGATGCAAGCAAAACAGGCCGTGTTTTCGTGTTTTTTTGTGCGTCCGGATGTTTTCAAAGCATTTGCTCTGGGTGGAATCTTGGACTTGCAGATGTTCGTTGGGCTTCAGGATCCATATTTGGACAGATCTTTGACTTACTAATTCTGCTATATAGTTTTGCTATCTAGTTTCTTCAATGGTTGCGAAAGCTTTTCCAAAAATTTTCCTGATGCGATTTTTTGTTTTGAAAAGATCTTTGTTTGATGCATTTGACCTCCGCTGTCGAGGTCAGAAAATCCATCATCTTGGCGGTTCCTAAATCTCGTTGCTCGTTGCATTTGTGGTCGTTGAGATCTGTCAGGCAGGTGGGGCCAGCGGGAGAAGGGGAAGAAGAGTCGTCAGACTTCAGATTTGAGCAACTTAAAATCAACATGTCACCAAGGGACCATTTCAAAAGGAAAACAGTCTTCCAACCGTCATTTCTCAGCGGATGTGCGAGTTTTCGGGGGAGTAATGTGATTTGAAGGAAATGATCATCTTTTTGTATGTTTTTTTGTTATTTTTTGTTATTTGGACAGGTCCCCAAATGTTGCAACTGACTGCTGAGTTGAACACTTGAAGGGTTGTTTTTGTTTCCAAAGGTTTTTGTTTGTTTGTGTGGTTAAATCATATTATCATGTTACATCCAAGTAATTTGAAATGAGCCAAACATCTCAGGTTTTTCATCCCCCATTTTTTCAGAAAAATCTCCGCAGGTGATGAAATCCAACTCTTGATAGGTGATCTATTTCAATTCCCATCCATTTTTTGTGTCATGCTGTCATGCTTTGTTCACCAAAAAATTCAAATCAAACATCTCAATAGCCTCTCAAGCTCTGTGGCCCTGGCACTCTGTCCATTTGGACCCATGGTGGGTCCAAAAAGAAATCTGAGGGCCTTTTTCGACTTGGGAAATTTCGGGTGGGAATTTGGGTGCTGGAAACCACCAAACAAACATTTATTCAAGCTTCAAAAACAAGACAAACAAGCGAAATTCTTTTGACCTGAGAAAAAACGGGGGTGGTTTTTTGGAAGATGAGAAAACCAGTTGAAATTGGATTGTCTTATACTTGTTCCAGTCTCATGTTGAAAAACAAGTTCAAGTCTTATGGATGAAAATGCGAATGGATTGAAGTTTTTTTTGCTGCAGTGTAATGTCTGAATTCTGTTCCATCATTTAAGGGGTGATTTCTAAAATCGATTATTTTGATAAAGAATCTTACCCAAAAACTTGGACATACTAAATCAGAGTACAAGTACTCGTGTTGCCAGTGATGTCTTGAATTAATTGAAGTCATGAAACTGATTTGCAGGACGGGTCCTCCAATTGATTTCTTTTGAAATAGAAAATAGTTTTCAATCTCAACAACAAAAATCCGAAGAAACAAAAAAATCCTTCCAAACACAATTTTGGATCCCATACCCTTCCCACCCCCCAAAAAACATGTCCCAAAACTGGTCCGACAAATTTCTCCAGAGAGGTTTGACTGACAGCTCGAAGCATCTGCCCGAGGCGCCAGGCGCCATGGGAAATCGGGGCTCCGGCTCCGGGACAGGTAGGGCAGAATTTTTGAGTTTTCAGACCGTGGGTTCTGAGAGATATTTAAATTGGAGGTAGAGAGAAACATCATATCCTTTCGTTGAACAAGATCATAGATCATTGGTCTTTATAGATAGCCCTTTCCAGCTTCAAATCATCCCACAACCCCTCCAGGAAGCAAAAAAGCATGCAAATAGCAAGCAAAACGTTCAAATGTGTTGAAAAACACAGCAAAAAGTTAAGTGTGGAAAGCAATCTGCGCTCCGCAAAAAAAGCCAACATCCCAAAAAAGCAGCTGAAAACAAAAATCCCAAAAACACATCTCACACCAATTTCCAAACTTTTCCGCAAAAACCCCCCAGGCAGCACGAATCAACGGTGGTCGAAGACTACGGAGTCTTTCCGCCTTGAAGTCCACTTGCCCCTTCCCCTGTTTTCGTCACGACTCGGTCACGACATGGATTTTGGGCGGTGTTTTTTTTCTTTTTTCGCATCATTCATTCACTTATTCACTTCACTGGATTTCAGATTTTGATTTCAAGAAGCCGGTTGGTTGTGTTTTCAATGGTTTGTTCGAAGAAATCGAAGATCTGCAGTGGTCTCCTGGTTTTTTCGTGGTCTCCTAAACTCTGGTTGAGGGGGTTTTCTCCCCTTTATTGCTTTGTCATGATGTTTCATCCAGTGTTTTTTTCAAATATTTTGAGGTTCAGACAACTCAGGTCAAAGCAAAGCCAGAGGCTCGAGATCAACCCTGCAAATTTACCAAAAGAGCTGTGCTTTTGCTTTTGTGCAAAGGTGGGGTTGCACTGGTCACGGAATCACAAAATGGAGTCCAACACCAACATGGCAGCCACATTCCTTTCAAGTAGGCCTTAGGAAATCACAAAACAAAAATAAATGGGAAGTGGGTTTCAAACTGCAAAGATTCGGTGGATGAAAATGCACCAGGCTTAATTGAAACCGATGCCAAGGCAGATGTGGGCTTGCCATCACCATCGCCCAGGTCAGGTCGAAGACTTGGACCTTGCAGCAGGTTGCCGGCTGGGAGAAGTATTTGAACCGTGAAACTGCTGAGGTTCCAAGAGGTTCCTTTTTGTGAAACAAACGGCTCCAGAAACTGTTTGTTCAACATTTTGTGTTTGTGTTGACTCAGTGGTTTTTTTGGACCAACCTAAAATTAAGTCCAAGAAAGCTCTGAAGATGTTTGTTGTGGTGTTTGGTCGGAGCAGGCAAGAGTGTGCCAGCTGCCAGACCTGCTGTAACACCTGGACCGTTGGAACCAAAATCTGAAAGGCCACAAACCCAAAATCGCCAAAGTTGCGGACGACGCTGTGGTGATTCATGGAAAAGGTGGAAAAAAACAAGTGTGGAGCGAAGCCAAAGGTTTTCGAATCGTGTTGAAAATAGGAACTGAGATCTATAGCAAGGATGCTTTGGTTATGTTGCGTTGCCATTGGATTTGGTCACTTTGAGGCCAAGTTTGAAGCCGATTTGACATGTTACAGTTGCAGTTGTTTCACAGTGTTCGCTACTGTGCTTGTGATCTTTGCGATGTTTGTTGTGATGAGCCTGACTATGCATTCACTTCGCCATGACTTCGCCATTTGGCTCTGAGCCAAAAAAGCGCCAAACCGTCCACTTTCGGAAAGTTGTGTTCTTTGCGAAGCAGCATTTGTCCTTCTTTCGAGTCCAAAAATGGGAGCTTTTTCTTTCGCTTTCATCACCTTTGCGATGCTCGCCTCTCAGAGTGCTTCAACTCGAAGTCGTGAAGATCACGGGATGCCTATGACCCCTCAACAGGCGAAGAGTTTCTTGGAGTTGCACCAACAGTTCATGTTTGCTCCAATTTCCCACCCACACCATGGGAAAAATGGAAACAAAAGGGATTGCTGCTTTTTTTTCGATTTTTCCATGCTCTTTTTCGTGACGTCCAAACCGAAGGTTCCTGCGGCGGAAAAGGGACAGGTTCCCAAGTTTGCGACACCAATGCTAAAAAGGTTGGAATGGACACTGGCTTCCAATACATTTGTCGGTGGTCAGGTACAGGTTCGGCAGGTGAAGGTTCGTGCTCTCGCAAAACAATCGCAGAAGTGATGAAGGAGGAAAATCCAACGAAGCACCCACACTTGTCAAGTTTCTCGGAATTGCATTTGTTCATGCTTGCTCCAATTTCCCCCGCACCTTTGCTGGTATTGCCATGGGAAAATTTGAAACAAAGGGATTGCGGTTTTCTGCTTTTGAATGCTCTTTGACGTCCTTCAAGGTTTATGCAAAGTGGCCGATCATGAAGACGGTTGCAAGAAGATCAATGACTTTGTTTGGAAGGCCAAGGTTCGCACGATAGGTTGTGAATGGTCAAATTTGGACGTGGAAGAGAACGCTGGCTGCCATTCGATAAACAAACTTGGCAGAGTAGGGAGGAGTCATTGAGCCTCGCCAAAACTATCACGTGGTAGAGTAGTGAAATGTCGAAAAGAACTGGAACAAAAGTGTGGGCTCTTCCGAGTCTGGGGACGGGGGATGGAAATGGAATGACATGGAGTGAAATGTTCGGCGATGGCCGGGTTTCTCCATGCTTTCACAGCTGAGTTTTTCAAATGCGACGACTGCGTTGATTTTGCTTTCAACCTTGTCATGACCGCCGAGTTCGGTTCCCAGCTCAGTAGTGTTAACCAATAGGAGAGCCATGGGGGGTCTTTTGCGTTTGGCCGTGAAGTCGGCCTGCATCGCCGGTGTCTCTGGTGGTTCGGAGCTGACGATCCTGAAAAAAGTTTTGGAAGAGCTGGGCGTGCCCAATGATCAGGTTTGGCTCTGAATCAATGGATTTCAAAAACTGAAGATTGCAAGGAACCAGTGTCCAACCAAGTCACTACTGAACAATTTTGTGTCCAGACATTTTGACCAACTCTTGCCTCAACAGACACATGAGATGCCAAACCTTAACGAAAATCTTCGTGGATTTTCGTGGATTTTGAAGGTCAACAGGTCCATCGAGCCGGATTACAAGGATAAAAACTACCAGGTTGTATTCACTTCACAGCACGACAGCGACCAGAAGGCACAGGGCAACATTTAGCGTTTTTCAACGGTATGATACAATTAGCGTTTGAATGGCGAGAGTAAGACTGTTCAACAGGAGTATTTTGTGTTTCCTGACTTCTGATGGATAAACATGTTGCTTCATTAGCAACAGATACGTGAAATTGAGTCAGAGACATCAATGCTTCTGGCGGATCCGTTTTGCGGAGGTGACCGAAATCAAGATGAACTCTGTGAACTTGACAGGGTCTATCCCAGAAGAACTGAACCAGTTGAGGTGCGGTGAGCCCGTTTTTTGCATATTTTTGTGTTAGGTTTCGAGAGACATGAGACCCTGAATGTCCGTTGATCAAATCATGATGTGACGTGAGGATTTTACCCCGCATGATAGCTTTAAGTGTGGACGACTCTCATGAACATGCGCCTATTGTCCAAGTCTCTTGTATCTTTATAATATTTTTTCCGCAGACTCGGACCAGATGTACGGTGACTCTGCAGATACAATAAGGTACCGGCTGATTCAAGCTGTTGCAAGTCCGTGTGAAAATGGTGAAAATGTCATACTTTTTTGGGCAGGAGCTTGAGGGTGCTGACGCTGGATGACAATCAGCTTCATGGTAAGATCCCATGGCTGGAAGGCATGGAATTCTTGGAGGTGCGGACGAGGGATGGACTTGAAACTCGAACAAAACTAAAGCAATGCTTAATCTTGCGGAATTTTGGGTCATTTGTCTTCCTTGGAGCGGAATTCTTGGTCATTTCTGTTCAGGTGCTGTCCTTGGCGCGGAACAATTTGGAGGGCCCCATCCCCGAAACGTTGGGTCAGTTGAGAAACATGGTATGGTTGGACCTGGAAGGCAACAAGCTCAATGAGACGATTCCGCCGGAGCGGGGCCCGGGCTGGGTATCGGGAGTTGATTGGTGGATTCGTACGGACCAATTGTGAGAGTGCCGTGTTTTGTGTTGAGTTCACTCAGCATCCAACTCGCAGGAGTTGGGGAACTTAAGCGACCTGACCGTGCTGAAGTTGGATGGGAATGAGTTGGAAGGTCACATTCCAGGCAGGATTCTCAAGCGCTTTTGAGAGAACCGAACTGTCAACAGCACAGGTTCACAGGTCATTGGAGAACATGCCTCCGTACTCTTCAACAGATCACTGATGTCTTCAGGGTTAAATTCCACCTTTAAAATTCGGTCGTGGGCTCCAGGGTCATTGTGGAATTTGTCCTCACTAGTTGCCCTTGCACTGAGCAACAACCGCCTCTGTGGCCGCATTGGTCCTCTGACAAATCTGCAGAAGTTGCAGCAGTCACTCGGCGCCTGGGGAGTTTCTGGCGCTGCATCCAATTGAGCGTCCTGAAAAAAACGGGACCCTGGTTGGTTGGGTTATATAGGCGATTATACTATCCAGTTATGTAGGGATTATTTCAGAAACCATGAAATAAGGATCCATATTAACCATGGAAAGTACGAGGGTTTTTTCGTGGCTCAATTGGACATTAATATATGTATGGTACGACATGACAATGTTGTCCACAGATTCAGATTGTCCGTTTTTGCGCATGTTTTGCTTGAAATATACTTGAATAATATGCACGAGCTTAAAGATGACGAAGGAAACGTCAATTGCATCTACAAAAGTTGACCCCGGGTGATTTGGGGACAAATCAGCAAATCAAATGTATGTAGAATTGTCATTCTGGTACCTATTTTCTTGCATTTGAATTGGGGCCCTAGTTTTAGCCACTTTAGGACAATTTCACCTGAAATCATCCGATTTTCAACCCCCAAATCAAGCGGCAATCTGCTCATTTTCTACCAAATCACAAGTAATCAATAGGCTCACTATTTCTGTTTCAATACATAATGGAAATATGATTTGGGAATTATTGAACAAATTGATGGACATGAATCTTAATGCCACCACATTGGTTTAGTGGTCAAGCAACAACACAATGTGCTGCACATTGGTCTTTGATTTGTCACCTACAGTCACGATCTCCACGAACCCCCTTTAGGAAGCCGTGTAAGTAGTTAGAAAGAATCCTTCAGATCATTTCTAGGTTTTCTATGCGGTTGTTTCGTTCACATTGCTTATGTTCACCCCTATTTAATTGGAAAGTTTCCTATCTGACTAATGTTTTTCAAAAGCGGTGGTTCACCATTGCTCCACCTAGAGTAGAAAATGGGTCAATAGCTGGGGTACTATAATGGATATAGATATAGTTTTAAATATAGACATAGATATAGATACAGATATAGATATAGATATAGATGCATATATGTGAACTATATAGATATAAAGATACATGTCTTGTTATCTTTGAGCTTGACTTGCATTCTTGCTCAAGGATCTTTTTGAGGTGAATGAGTGTTAGTTTTTGGGGCCTCGAGTTGTTCCGCGAGCTTCGGCATCTCACGTGGGGTGGTTGCAACTCTTGCCCCTGGGGTGCTGTCATCTGTTTGATTGTGGTGGTAGGCCTCTGCTGTGGTTGCTGTGGATTTGCAGCCGGACTGCTTACTGGATCCCGTTGGTTGAGATCGTTAGCTCTCAACATCCTGCGGCATTTGGTGGGGCCTGAGTCGGCCATTCCTGTGGGTGTCCCAAGCGAGGCCTTGAGCCGGCGTTTCCAACGTCGAAGGCTCGACCATTGTTTCAGGGGGCCAGAACTCAGACAACTTTGGGTCAGAGCGATTGGGCCAGACTACAACAGATTGCAGGTCCTCCCCCGACTCGGGGCAATCGAGCAGGTGTTGGATCAAACCAGAATCTCCTTCAAACCCCGGTGAGAGGCAACAAGAACGATGCTTTGCTGGAATGGGAGAGGGAAGCATGCAGTGGACCGCACCGAGCTGGAGGAGCCCAACTTGCAGATCAACAGTGGCAACCCGATGGAACAGCTGCTTCTCACACAAGCAGAACTCCCTTTTGTTGCAACGACTGGTGGGGGGAAGGCCTGCAGATCCTTTGATGGCTGCGCTCAGCGGCTCGGACAGCGGGTCAGGAAATGGCTCAGGTGTAAAGGGTTGCGTGGCCCGGGAAGCATACCTCAAAACAATCACCGATTTGGTGGGCATTGCAGATGCCATGGTGGAACTAGGGATGTCTGCAGATCGCGAGGACTCGTCCATCATGCGGAGGTTTGTGGAGCGCAAGATACCCCTTCAGGACCTGGCCGTTGAGGGGTGGTCGGTGGCGTACGAAACCAACAACCTGGCCATGATGGGTTTTCTGTCCAAGCTGCTCATGTTTGTGGAACAAACTTGCCTCGACAGGGGCAAAACACAGTTAGCATGGCTGCTGACTGGATGCATGGATCCGGCTTTCAACCTGCACCACAATGTGAAGCAGCACGGATCCTTGAAACCGTTCTCAGCCTTGGCAAAGGCGAGCTGGGTTTCAGCGAACATTGCATACCTGAAGGATCTGGACTATCTCGAGGGGCGGATGTCGAGCGTCGGAAAGAGTTCGAAGAATCCTCGAGAAGAAGGGGGCGATGCCGCCGAAAAGCCAGTTCGAGCACCCATACCGAAGAAGAAACCTCAAAAGGGCCAGGGCAAATAGACCGAAAACCACCAAGCGAGGTGGCGCGCAAGAAGCGAACTTTGAAATGACGCATCCCAGCATGATTAAGACTTTGTAAAGGTCAAGCAAAAACAAGCGAGAGCTGCTGGGTTGCTCTACACTGTACACTCACGTATTGGCCAGATTTGACCGCCAAAATCAAAATGATAGCTGATCTGATTGCTAGGGTATTATGAAGTTTCGTAAAAGGATCTTCGCTAGTGAAACCAAAAGGCTGACTAACAGATCTGACTTGGGGTCTTCGTAATGTACTGAAGCTTAAGCACGGAAGACCACAGTGCCATTCGTGAACAACTCGCCTACTGGCTAAACCAACAATCTCCCTGAACACTCCTGTATCCATCAAGTCACCTACCCTAAGTCTTTGCCGTCATTATCATATCCATCATGAACAGTTAAACCGGCACGACTATGGAATTCGGACCAGGCACCAGCCCCACGGAAGATCTCGAAACAATCGAAAAGAATGCCCTCGATTTAGAATATAAAATACCGGAATTTCCGAATGGCTGAAATCTTGCACCACCCTTTATATAAAGACAACTTTGAAATTAAAGAGATCATTGGAGGAAAAACCAGTACTCTCGCAAAGGCAACATGGCAGGCGGTCCAGGATTTCAGCCATCAACGGTACAACATTCGATTGGCAAAAGCCTTGGATCGTCCCACGATAAAGCTACACCAATTGGTTGCACAATGTGGGATTTTGTCGCAGAGGCTTGTCAATCCCAGTCAGGGCATTGAATTCGATGATGCGCGATCCTATGTGTCCGGTGCCCTTGCATCCCAAAAACCTCCAAAGTGAGAGGTTCGGGCGCTAAAGACTCGGCGGCTTCAGATGGAAACCCTTTTTCAGTAAGATATGCTGATGCAGGACTTTGCAACTTAGTGTAGTATCCCTTCTGTTCACAGTGCCTCCAAATTTCACGGCAAAAAGGAATGCTTACGGATGCGGAACACACGGCACCGCCCCGGCATCTGTGCAGAAGATCTTTGGGACACATTTCGCCCTGAGGTCTCAATGGGAAACACTGCCTAGGATACTAAGTAGGAACTTTCATTCCGGGCCTGCCTTCCTAGACAAAACACTTCATGCTTCTTGCAATTGCGCCCCTCCTTGAACAATGCATCCACAACCGAAAACAAGGCTCTACGGAAAAGGAGCACGTGGATCCAGCGCCCTAACAGCATGGACAAAATGTGAGGGGTACATGTGCCGCTAGCGGCAACCCATGAAGTTACCAAACTCAGCATCATAATCCTATCTCTAGGGGCCATGACTCTACCTTTGATGCCATCAAAGTCTGCACCTAAAATGGTGCCTCTGACCAAGTTTCTTTTACGCTTCTTGTCATGTTGGACTAACCCCACAGCTTTATAGGCCTTTTCACAAGCCCCAGAAATTTCAGTGTCCCCAAGACTGGGATTTTCAGGGATAGATGCAAGAGGAAGTTTTTGTACCCAGACGTGATCATCGATAGCGCGAAGTTCCACAAAATCACCCCTATAGGAATTGGGGCTCTGTATCACAACGTCTCATGATTTAACAATGCGCCACAAAGCTTACGAAGGACATTTGCATGAGATTGCTGTGCTATCTCTACCGCGAGTGAATCCCCCATCGCTAATGTAGCCAAACAAATCAAAAGATCTTGACCCTCCCACTCTGGACGATAACAACTGAAGTCTCTAACCTCCCAACTTTTGAATCTTCCTAAAGGCGTTCCGGGTAGCCCGTTGATATGAAACCCTGAACGTCTAGTAAAAATCGGTCAAATCGTCTGCACTAAAACGAAACCCTCGGAATCATTCAAAGACAAAAACCCTAACATTGATCCTGGGGCTAAAGTTTTAGTTGCATCTGAGACTTTATGCGTGCGGCTTTTGATGACCGTAGGATTGATAATCAACCTATCATACCGTGAATCCTTAGGAACACTAAACAGCCCCACGGCTTCATCAAAGTTTTGGCGGACGCAGGCACGAGTTCACAAGCTCCTATAGAATCCCATCTTCTCGCTAGGGTCAGCAGTTCCTCACGACTGCACTGCACACGAGCTCCTGGAAGTTCCGGGTCAATGAAAGCTGCTCTGACTAGTTCATTATCAAGAAACTCTTCTGCCCTAAACGAGGGTGGGTTTTCCCACTTCACCCTGTCAGCAACGACCGGGCGAGAGTTGCAGTTGCCTGCAGGTCGGACTTCAGCCCGTGGAAACTGACAACTATCGATGGTTCAGCCACATCTGACGTCAAAACATGTTCTCTGCTTTTTGCACTATATGGATCAAACGAAGCATGCAAACTTGGAACAATCGATTCTAGGTCCTCAGCCCCAAATGTACATTGAGGTAGTTCCTTATTCAACTGAATTAAATCTTGGAATTTCACTGCAGCTCTTCCCAAACCATCTGAAGAAAAATCACCTACCGCCATGTAGTGAGAAATTTGATCCTCAAGACGTTCAAGGATCCTGTGCTGATGTACTGATAAAAACCCACCAGCCCGTGCTCTCAAAGGTGCAACAATCGGATGCCCCAAGGTGTCCCAGTTCAGGCAAATCACAACATACTGCAGCAACCGATGAGCACGAAGAGTCGAGTGAAGATGCAACAAAACTGCTCAAACCCGTATGGCTCTTCGACAAACTATTGCATGTATGCATAATTGATTCAGGCGGACTAAAAAAAACTTATCAGTGGACAAGTCGGGGAGACCACCGGGGAAACTATGGAAATCAGTCTCATGGTCCTCATCCCTAATTCCTACAGAATTGGATCTGATACCATCACTATCTGAAAAACATGTCTCAACCAAGTCACCACAGGAAGTTGGACAAGACCCCGCATCATCACATGGAAGCGGGTTCAACAAGAGATCAAAATGGTTGCATAACAAACCTTGGCTGATTAGTCTTGAATCAAAGTGCACTTGCGACGGACCACACTGTCACTTTCGCATTGAAGGCACATTTACCAAAGACAGCATCAGCCGATTTGATTCGTTGTGCAAGCCTTCATGTGAGGCAGTCTATGGCAGGCTACCTCGCCCAGGGGAACGAGTTTCGTCGTTCTCTGCTGCATACCCAAATGATCTAATGACTTGCATGGCGTCCGGCTCTCTCGCAGCTCGGAAGAAACCAGCGGGTCGGATTAGCTTCGAAAAACGTCTTGAGAGTTTTAAACTTGTTAATCTTGAAGACGGATATAGTATTCCTTGGCCATCTGAAGAGCCCCCTTATGCACCTCGTGAATGGCACCAGGATCCGGAATGGATTACTGAGCTTTGTGAAACACTTCCTTTTCCTGAGATGTTTCGATACAAGTTTGCAAGAAGCGGGCACATCAATGTTAATGAAGCTAGGACTTACAAGACTTGGTGAAAAACCATGGCTAAGACATCACCTGATTCGAGATTTGTTGGTATTCTTGATAGCCGGGTCACTTTAGGGGCTGGAGCTAAAGGTCGTTCATCATCTTTTGCCATTAGTAGAGTCCTCCAAGGAACATTAGGCCATGTTATTGGGGGGGGCCTTTATCCCGGTGGGTTGCATTGCTACTCAAAGAACAATAATCAATAGGGCCGACGAACCATCACGCAACAAGGATGTTAGGGGTCCACCAAGGAACCTTCTCGTTGGATGCTTGAGCTGAGCGAAGGTTGTCCAAGATCCTTTGATGCAGTCCTTCTATCCAGCCGGGTAGATAAGTTGGCTGCTAGATTGTTGCGTTTCCTATTACTGCTGGGAGGAGATATCGAACGGAATCCAGGACCGTCGTATCAACCTCGCGGTGCATTTTCTTTGAATGTGGGTTTCGAAGCCCAAACTGCGGCTGCATTACTGCAGTACAAGATCAATATCCTGCAGCAAAGCAATTTATGAACGTAGCCTGGCATGTGGACCGGAAATGGCAGCAGGCCGAACCAGGCTCTTGCCGGCCTCCCAAGCATTGTTTTGCGAGCTATAGTTTGTCTCAGTTCCCTTTGGGGGTGGCATACTCTCACGGGTATTATTTTGGTTGGTTTCGCTGCTATGTTACATCCATCTGAAATGTTGAGTCTGACTCGTCGTGATCTGGTTTTTCCTCGGGATTTGGGGTATGACAGTGCCTCTCTGTATGTGCATCTTTCAAATCCAAAGACGAGCCGGTTTGCACGCCAGCAGCATGGGAGGATTGATGATCCTTTTATCATTGAAGTTGCGGATAAGCTGTTTGGTTCTATAGACCTTCACCAGAAGCTTTATGGTGCCTCCATGTCAGTTTTCAGGAAGCAATGGAACTTGATCCTTGAACGTCTGGGAATCCCTTTTAGACGTAGTGAACATGGAGCTACGCCAGCTGTGCTGCGGGGTAGTGGAGCCACTCACTGATACGTGGGTTGCGAGGACATTCAATGGATAGCTTGGCGTGGACGTTGGGCTCGTACTCGAACATTAGAGTTTTACCTGCAAGAGGTGGGGGCATCAGCTGCATCCTGCAGCTAGAGCAAAATTTCTTTTTCTGGAGCAGTTTGCTTATGCGGTTCTTTGTCGGGTCCTTGATTTGCGTGGCAGAAACTGAAGAGTGGAAAGGGTCGTGGATACAGTGGCATTTTCTATCCCTTGACAGTCAGATGATCTGTTAAGCTGGAACTTTTGCAGTGGTGAGGCTGAAATTTCAATGCCTTTACCGCCAAAGAACCTGGGAAACTTCGTATGCAGCAGGAGTGAAAAGATATAAATATATATATTTATATATATATATGGAAGTTCCAAGGCTCTAACGAACCAATTGCAAAGTTTAGGAATCAAGTGGATCCACTTGTTCGAGTTTTTCTTGGAACCCCAGTTACTGGTGGATGTTGTTGGTCAGTCGTTTACCCTAAAAATCCCACAAGTGGCTTACAGCCCCTCAGCAAACAATATTGAATCCAAAATCTGAGCTTAGATTTGGCGCAATAGAAATAGCTTGGACCTCAGGTTTAAGGTTTTTCAAAGTTTTTCCAGCATCGACAGTTCAGGTTGGACCCTTCGTTGGCATCAAATGATAATGAACCAGCAAACTAGGACCAGTAAGCGGCTGCTAACGTTGGCAGTCCCCGATCACAGCAAAGTGACTAGTTTTTCTAGGTGGTACCTGGTGGGACCAGTTACTGGACGATTGTTCGGAGGGGGTACACAATGTAAATTGGGTGAGTGAATTATAATAAATGATGGATTAGGAAAGGTACTTCCTTCAAAACATGGTCGTTTGGGCTATGCATTTTTTGGATGTTAAATTTCAGCGGTGCACACAGGAAATTTCTTTATTTAAAGGTTTTCCAGTTTAGTAAACCCCTCATTAACGATGAGCAGCTGCGCTTGGCAGCAATTCTGGGAAATGGGAGGAATCCGGAATAAGGCAAAAAAAACAATCAAGAAACCCAACCCCAAATCAAATGATTTTGACCCCAAATCACCCGCAAAACTTTTACCGTACTTCTCAATTTCACCTGAGTATGATTCATCCATTTCCGTCAGCCGGCGAGGTTGCAGTTGAATGGCAATACCTTATCCGGTACCATTCCCCCAGACGTGGGGAAGTTGGAAAACCTAGTGCTTTTGGATCTTTCGAACAACAGCTTCACAGGTGCGACTTGGTTCGCCTTGGATCCAACGCCCAGGTGATTGGATTGTAATGTTTGATTGGCCAGAGGTGAATGATGAACTGAAATATGAATTCGTAAACTCAAACTTCAAGAAAAAGGTCGCCAGAACTTTCATCAACTGTTTGTTATTTGTAAGGGTCGGATCCTAGGCACCGGTGAAATCCAACATTGTTTGTGCATCTTTGTGTGCTTCCAAAAATACATTTCGGCGATTTCTTTACGGCCAGGTGCCCTGCCAAAAGAGCTGTCGAATCTGAGGGAACTCGAGAGTCTGACCTTGGATAATAACCACTTTACAGGCCAAGTACCACAAGAGGTGTCTTGGCTTAACCAACAAGATCATCGGTTCAAGGCTCGTGGGTGCTGAAACTTGAATCAAATCTTAATGACTTGTCAGCAACCTATGTTCATTGCTGCTTAAAAATCGCTGCCCTTTGTGACTGAATCTTTGGTACCCCGAAAAAAGGATCTCTGCACCTCCTTGTTTCGAGGTAAGGAAGCTGGTGAAACTTCAAAAGGTGCATTTGGGCAACAATAGCTTGGAAGGGAGTTTTCCAGAGGCCTTTTGTACGCTGGAATTGCGAGTGCTGCAACTTCACAAGAATCGTTTTCATGGACGACTCCCTCCTTGCTTGTCATGGATGACGAAGTTGACACAGTTTGTTGACCCTTACTTTTTTGGCCCGCTTTTGTTGTGGGGTTGTGAAAACATAGTGTGTTGTCATGGTTCTTGGATTGATGTCATTGTGCATTTTGTTGAAGTGCTGTGGGGCATCCGGACTCCAAAGCTATCCCCGACAGCCGGCAATCTAGCAGTTTTCCAAGCCCAGGTTGTTCCTGAGCAACAACAAGTTCGTCGGTCCCATTCCAGACTTGAAAGATATGTCGCATTTGGTTCTCCTGTTGTTGCACTCCAATCATTTTCGAGGCTGAGTCCCGAAAACTGAGTAGACTTTGTGGTTTGGTGGCCATGCGGTGCTTTTGGTTGAAAGCTTGTCAAGTTGGTTGCAAAGGCGACGAGTATAGCATAATCTGTGAAACTTATCTACCGACAACACTTTGAAATGCCACTGCTCTTGAGTTTCGTGCAAGAATCAACAGGTTTTGCAAATTCAAGACTTTTTTCCAGCATTTTTTTTGCCAGTGATGGTCCTTCTATTGTAGCTGTCGCGCCAGCATAGACTTTAGCATTTAGCGATGGTGATGACAGTGCTGATGGATGATCAAATATATACCAGGACCACCTAAGAGGTGCCAATATGACCCTAAGGGGTGGTTAATGGGCACCCCTTTATGTTCATTTAGCACCCCTTAGGCGTTCCAGGTAGATGTACATACACAAGCATATCTGTGCTCCCAGGCCCGATTCCCAATCTCACCACAACGAAGTTGGCCATTGCCACTTTTCACCGAAACGACTTCTCCGGTGCAATCTCTGGCCTTGATCTCCAAGACCGTTGTTGCGACAATCCCAGATTCACGTTGCTCGGAGAAAGTCGGAGAAAGTAAAAAAAGAGGAAGATATATACAGCAAAGATTCATTTTAAGATGGTTACCAGTAGTACCGCACAAGGCGGTGGCGGAAGTTTCAAAATAGGAAACCTATAGGAGAGATTTGCTTTTGTGAGAACGCTGACTCTGTTGTGCAGAATGGTTTTGACAACCACACGTGCCAACGAAGCATGTATGGTGCAGGGGTTTACTTTACAAGAAACCATACTGACGAACAAAAAAGTTCCGAGCTTGCATCCACTCTGCATACTTGTTTGCACTGTTACTCAGAACTGCAGATCGCAAATTTTCTTTTTGCAGTTCCACAATTTCGGCTGCGAACTTGGCCAAAAATACTTGAATATCTAAGACTGCTTTTCTACGTTTGGCAGTTATGGTTTCCTGCTCCGATGCAGTCGCTGCACTCTGTCCACAAAGCTTCTCTTTCCAAATTGACATAGCTTTTCGTTGCTCAGTGGTGAGCTGCTCTTCATACCTCTCCAAGAATAACCTACAAAAAGTCGACAAAGGGTATTCTGCCATGGCACGCCTTCGCAAGGCAGTGTCTAGATTCTTCGCATCAATTTTTTTCAGGACCGCAGCATGTTCATTGAAGAAGGAATCCACACGTTGGAAGCATCTCTGAAGTCCGGACAGAAGAGCCACAGACTCCAAAGTAGACATGTCACAAAGAATAAACTGCCAATCGTCTAACAATTCTTTCTCTTCCACTGTCAAAGAAGCGGATTGACGGACGAAAAAATCTTGTGCATGCTGCCACTCCGCATGCTTTTTGGCTTGATGGCTCATGACAACAGCTCTTAAGTTCTGCTTTTGGAGCTGCACAATTTCAGCTGAAAACTTGACGAAAAATTCTTGCAGAGATGCTAGCGCGCTCTTGCGCCACGATTGCTTCAACGCCTCACTTTTGGACACATCTTACGCCATGGCACCAACAGAGGGCAGAAGAACCACTCTGCAAAGGCAGGAACAGCTATGGTGATAAACACAAACACAAGAATATACATATCTAGTTGACATACCACGTACGTTGCGTGTGTGCGTGTCCCAGGTCCTGTCAGGTGGAAGTTCGGAATGTACGACTGTCACTTTACGTATTGCGTGCGTCTAGATTCAAGTTCTGAATGTATGACTGTGACTTTACGTATTGCGTGCGTCTAGATTCGATATGTAATATTCTGAAAACCGGTGGTGAACATTTTTTAACATGAATGAACTTTTGTTAGACCACGTTTGAACCGAGACGGATGGACGCGAACACAGAGTTTTTTCCATGTCTTTCATGGGGAGAAGCACATGCAAGCACAACGTATCTTCAGTGTTCAATATGAATAGAGAAGCTTCTCCCTCTCCCACCGCATGGAAACTTTGCTCTCACATTTCGTCTTTCTTCGAAACATCGTTTCCATCTCTACATATCAACTGNAACAACACCAACAACAACAACAACAACAACAACAACAACAACAACAACAACAACAACAACAACAACAACAACAACCACAACAACGATGCACGTGCGTGGCTAATTGACTACATTTGGCGCGTATGTATCTTGTTTCTTCTGACTTTCGCGGTAGTGGCGTGCAATTTTGGCGCAGCAGATGTTAGAAAAGTGGTCCGAAACTGCCGTGTTTTGTACATTTTTACTTCAAAATGTACGTTTCGCCACAGCGGCATGCATTTTTTCAACATGTGAACTTCAAAAAGTGCTCCCGGATCCTCAGTTTTTTAACATTTTCACTTGCAAATGCACGTTTCGCCAGCTAATTGACTACATTTGGCGCGTATGTATCTTGTTTCTTCTGACTTTCGTGCTAGTGGCGTGCAATTTTGGCGCAGCAGATGTTAGAAAAGTGGTCCGAAACTGCCGTGTTTTGTACATTTTTACTTCAAAATGTACGTTTCGCCACAGCGGCGTACCATTTTGCAACATCAGAACTTACAAAAGTGGTCCGGACACTTTATGTTTTGTGTATTTTCACTTCCGAACGTGCCTTTCGCCACACGTGCGTGCATTTTTTCAACATCAGAACTTACAAAAGTGGTCCGGACACGTCATGTTTTGTGTATTTTCACTTCCGAACGTGCCTTTCGCCACACGTGCGTGCATTTTTTCAACATCAGAACTTACAAAAGTGGTCGGGACACGTCATGTTTTGTGTATTTTCACTTCCGAATGTACCTTTCGCCACAGGGGCGTGCATTTTTTCGACATCAGAACTTACAAAAGTGGTCCAAGCACCTCATGTTTTGTACATTTTCACTTCAAAATGTGCTTTTTGCCACAGCGGCGTGCAATTTTTGATTTCTCCTCTGAGCTCCGACCTCCGCACCCGCCGCTTTAACAGGCCTACTTTTGGACTGACCCGACACACGAATCATTGAAAAAACACAGCATTTCGCGACGTCTCTAACATTTGGCACAGATGTATCTTCTTTCTTCTGACTTTCGCGCTACTGCATCTTTTTACGTCTGACTTGACTGCCTTACTCTGCTGCTTGTCAACTCTCCATATTGTCGGAAGTTTGCTATTTAAACTTCCTTCGAAGATTGTTCGACGTTCCAATTGGGAGTTTTGGCTTTCAGGCAACACAAGACTGCAAAACCCAATGGTGAGAAACTGTTGTGACATCAAAAGCACCGACCTGGAACTGAGGTTTCACGGTCTCAGTTGTGAAACCGTAGAAAACGACTTGTCACACAGGGGAATCACATGTGCCTCGGTGAGCCAAAAGCATGCGCATGAATCCAGATTCACGAAACTGTCAGCGGTAGGGGACGGGAGGTGACTGCCTAAGCATCAATTCTTCGTGCTTGGGGTTGGTAATGCGAGATTATTGAAGGTTGAAAGTAGTCGAAATAGATCATAGCATATGCAGCCTGTCGTTCAAGTACGGTTAAAAGATGAATCATCATAATTCTAAAGGTGTGTATATATATATATATATTATGATGCGCAATCCTTTGTTTTCGCCGCCTCAATGGCTATGAGATCTTTGATATTTTTTGTGCGCCGCCAAAAGGTGCTGATTACAAGACAAAGTTCAATCTGGAAACTGCCTCTCTCTATGCCAACTGTCCCAAGACTTGTGGTTCTTGTGATCAACATATGCTCTCTGCCAAGATCACACTGCATGGGAATTGGCTGGCCTGTCGAATTCCCTTTGCCATTAGCAATTTCAGCGTGCAAGCGACCGCGCTCATGGGGAATCTGCTCGGGGATGGAACGGAGTTGAATGCCAGCTGGATTCCTGAGGAAGAATCGCAAGAGTTTCTCTATTTCTCTGAAGAGGTATGGAAATCTGAACTTCGGCCCAAGTTTTGGATCCATTGGCAAGTTTTCAGGTAGCTGGATGAATCAGAACCACGTTGACATGCTTTTTCTTTAGTCATCCACCGGGCTCGGAACATGTCAGGAGTGTTGGATCTTTGTGGAGTTGGGTCTCGTATCGTGTTTATTTTTGCTACCGCCTGTCCAGAAGAAACTTTGCCGTGCGATCACCACAACTGACCCTGTGCCTCCGGTTGAGGCCAGAGTCATTGCGTCTTACCATCAAGTTCTCTTGATGACTTTGGTCATGTCTGGCATTTGTTGCCTTACACTGCCGGTTTACATTTTGTGCAGCTGCACCATTACGACTTGTGGTTCGTATCTTTGGCATGTGACCATTTCATGGATGGCACGATGTCCTGTGTCAGAAGTTTTTGTCATCATAATATGGTGTTTTTTGATGCTCTTTTGTCGAGCAGCTCTCCTCACCTTCCCCAGCAAGAGCAAACACTCACCAGGCGCTTGTTTCCGCTTCAACGGGAATTGGTTTTCAAAAATGATGTGGTGCATGATGGCAACATGCCCATGTGCTTACCAAGAGATTAGGATCTTTGGGTTTAGCCAGAGTAGATACTGGTAGCACTTTTCACTTGTGGTGAGTCCAGGTCTTTCTTTGATCCAGAACTGCATGCTTGCAGCAGTTCGGGTGAGTTTGTAGGGAGTACTTAGTAGTTCCAATAGTGATAATTTGGAAGCGAAAGATGGTCATCTAGAGGACACCACCTGGAGAACCAGTTGCCCAGTGCGTGAGGTGCTCACCTGGCACAGCGGCGCATTCATGGAATGGCTAATTTGCAGTCGAAGCTACCAAATCGGAGAAAAGCTCTTGGTTGGTGTCTTTGGTTTCTATTCATCCTCATTATCTCAGGACTGGGTTTCCCCGACAATAGGAAGATCAAAGATGGTAGTTTTTCCACTCTATTGAAAGTCTAAAAGTCACATCCAACAAGCCGCAAGCCCGAGCAACACCTGGCAAATTCACGGTGGCTGTTGGGTTTTTTTGCTGTTTTTGGCCAGGACCTTCCATTGTTTTCAGCATGGCCGAGGCATGGCGGGGACTTCGTTTTCAGAATCTTTAGGGATTTTGGCCACTCCAAAATCTATAAACACTGCTTGACAATTTTTCCTTTCTTTAGAAGGCTTCTTTGTTTTTTTTCTACCAGTCCTGCTTCAGCAGCCTTTTCGACAGGCCGTGCCCAAGAACAGCAACTATGAATTACTTCTGAAGATTTGTCATTTTGGTGCGCCAATGCTTAGTGCTCTTGTGGACGTTTTTTTTGCCAGAGCATTCGCCGTATGCCTTTCAGAAATCACAGACATCCAGGCAGATCGGCTCATGATGATGATGCAACTTTGCTCGTCATGGCTGATGCCGATGTGTGCTACCCTCTTGTTGCACGAGAATTGCGCAGGGGGATGGAAACAGCTCTGGAGCAGTTGCAACTCTTCTGGTGCTGGCTCCGGCGTCTTTGACTGGAGTATTTTTGAGGAAAAAATCCTCACAACCACAGAGGTGTGCGCATGGAGCCCAGAGCTTTTGCTGGAAGAACGATGTAGCCGCTCCGTGGTCGCAGATTTGTCTCAGTTTGTATTGCGAAAGAATCTTACGAGGCTTGGGCTGCATTGTTGAAAAGTGTTATTGTTTTTTTCGTTTGCTTTTTTTGGACGGCTCTTCCACCCCATGGCACTTTGGACAACAGCGGTCAAGGAAAGCCTTCCTTCCTATGTTATTCGCAGCAGCTTGGAAACTCCTGGAATGGGCTGGTGCGTGGGAGAGTGATCAAAAGTTCTGCAGGTTCCTGAAAACGAAAGCCACAAATTGCATGAATTCCATGCAGCAACATGTGCAAATGACGACCTGGTTGGAATCTGTCGCTGTTTGGGCGCCCTTTGCTCCTTTGGTGGGTGTTTCCATTACAGCTGCCGTGGCGACAAACTTCTTGCTATTCGACTTCGCAGTGGCCATGCATGTTCCGCTGCTAACAGACAGGAACAACTTGGAAGCTTCCCTTTCTCGAGCCTATTTTCATGCAGCCTTCATTTCCAGCTGGGCCTTCCAAGTCTGGCATGCTTTCAGCACCCAGATGCAAGGACGATTCATGCTCCTTCCCATGGGAATCGTGGTTTTATTACCGAAAGACACCTGGTTTGATGGTCGCAAAATCGAAGCTCTTTGGGCAGCCATACGGCCTAGACAACGTCGTCCCATGGGCGAAAGCGAGTCGGAAACTTTGGAGCTCCGAGAGTTGGGAAGTTTGGGGTGAAAATTGTGGGGGATTACCCCCCTAATTATT
Organism: Breviolum minutum Mf 1.05b.01; assembly: GCA_000507305.1. Classification (NCBI taxonomy): domain Eukaryota; class Dinophyceae; order Suessiales; family Symbiodiniaceae; genus Breviolum; species Breviolum minutum. The sequence goes on along the minus strand of DF242734.1, from coordinate 298 downwards.
ATATGGCCAAAAGAATTAAAAAATTCATTTTAAAATATTAAATATTTTAAAAAATCCTATATTACGGATATAATAATTATAAATCTTATAATATTTATATAAATAAGATAATATATATATATATTTAATTTGATTAACTAAAGAAATGATATAATTTGCCCGAATATTTATTATTATATTAATTTTTATTTAGATTTTAATTTTATTAAAATATAAAAAAATATATATAAATAATATTTAGGAAGGATTAATATATAATTTAAAAATAAAATTAAAAAAAAAATATATATTTATAAAT
>DF242733.1:41574-52188 GCA_000507305.1 Breviolum minutum Mf 1.05b.01 | reverse complement strand
AAAATAATGAATGTATAAATTATACATTATTTATACTACAATCGCTGTTGTGAAGCCAGTTGCAATGTCAGTCCTCGGAAATGTCCAAAATATATTTAACATCAATGCACCACCGAAACAACAGGATTAGGTTTTGAACCCAGGCAGATCAAAGATAAAAAGTGACCTATCATTGGAATTTGCGAAGGCAAGAGACGTTAGCAGGAGGAAAACATCCATCCATCCGTCAAGGAAGTGGGCCGCATGGAGCCACAAAAAGCAAGGGCCATGCTGCGCGGTGGCATGGCCCAACAATAGTGGTGCATCATGGTGGTGATTCGGGGGTGGAGATGGCTGGAAAGGGTACACAAGGATATTATGTAAGGGCTGATAAGAACATGGAAAACATGTTAGCACGTACCATTATAAACTGCCCAAGGTAAGGTTTATTGCATGTATTCGGCCTGATCATTTTATTTTCTACATCGAGGCCACGCAATTTGTGCAAAATGGGAAGCCCTGCGAAATGGTTTATGCTATACAAAATGGGGCCCCTGGGTGGACTGTTATTCCAGCCAGTTCTATTGAAGTTGATTGGTTTGAGATGATTTGAGAATAGTTCTGCAGCGCTTCATGGTGCAGGGATGTGGAGGGACATAGAATGTTGGTGGGATTATTTTCTCTTTCGGACGTGGCAGGTATATCGATTAATTTATGTTAAAAAATAATCTAGAGGGTCAACCACCCCCAGGTTAATTACTGAAAATCTACGTTGAGGTATGGTGGATTATTTTCTGAAATAATCCAGGGGGTATGCACGGGGGGGAGTATCTAAGGGACCCTCCATGTAGTTTGCAATTGCTCATCAGCCAAGATTTTTTGATTCCACTGAGCCAGAAGCGTTAAGCTGCCTGCGTGCACACCACCAACAGCCGCTATGGCGAGTGATGTAGGGTCCTATACATCAGTCAAGATATCTATGAAAATACTGGAAAATATATAAAGTGGTAGCGTGCGTTAATGAATTGCGTTCTATCACTCGGCTGCCCGAGGTTTCATACAGCAGAGTGCAAAGGTGGAATCCCGGGTGCGGGCCATTGAAGCCCAGTTGCAGGCGACAGGGACCCCGGCCACGGCGATGAATTGGTTATGTCTCGGCTTTGTGTCAGTGATGTCTTCATTGTTTGAGTGATGTCTCAGTGTTGTGCCGGTGGTATCTCAATTATGTTTTAGTGGTGTTTTGGTGATGCTTTGGTGATGTCTCTGTGATATCTCCGTTATGTTTTGTTTGTGTTTTGCTAGTTGGGTGGTGGCAACTCAAATATTTTTTTTCGGAATTTTCATCCCAAAAACTTGGGGGAAGATGTTCACCCATTTTGACTTGCGCATATTTTTCAAACGGGTTGGTGAAACTCAACCAGCAACTTGACGTTTATGTTGGGTGAAATCTGGCAGGGTTTTTTTGGAAGTCTGGAAGTCTGACCAGTTTGATTGGTTGGGTGGATGGTTTAAAATCGACGGATTTTTCCGTGAGTGTAAAGGTGGTTTTTATGGTGATTTTTGCTGTTAGTTTTCAGGGGTGTATTAGTTCAGCACTGAACATTTTGGTTTTATGATGGTATACATATATAAGCGACCTGTTGTGGATAATCTTTTTTTTTGGGGGGCAATCCCGAGAAAAAACACCAGTTGGGCCAAATGTTGCGCCGACATCCCCAAATTTGGCTCCCTGAAACTAACATCGCCCCTGAAAATCAGCCTTCCCAAAAGGAAATTTCATCTTCCAACCATCCATTTCAGGTGCTATGTTAGCATCAGGGAGGGTATATGTTTAGGCTCTAAACGGTTTTCCACTTTCTGGTAGATGAAGAGAAGACGAGTTTCGGAGGAAGGGTATTCACACATACTTTCCAAGAAAGGACATCTTTATGTCGCTGATTTTCCTCGTCTACGGTCCCTGAACTTTTTGGGACACACAACCAGGAGGCGTTTTTTCTTCAGTTGCAATCAAGATCACATGGACAAAAATGCTATGCAAGGGTCGGCAGGGGCAGGAGCATCAAAAATACACAAAACCAAAGGGATCTTTGCTGGTTTGGTCCTGCTGGTCCCTCCAGATCCCATCCCCCAAAAATCCTCTCCTTTAGTGGACTCCTGATCACGACAACTATCTCTACATTCTCCGGGGTTGGAAGCAAAGAAGGGGGAAAACAAACCTGCGGATGGAGAGGCCAGTCCCGCTGTCGTCAGTGAGGAAGGGAGGCATATTTTCTCTTGGAAAAAGCTAGATTTTCATTCTATCTAGTAGATTCCTTCCATTTCCTTCCCTCTTTCGCCCCTATTTATCATGGCAAATATCTCGACTCTCGAGTCTAATTCTTTGAGGCGTCGGAAGCAAAGAAGGAGGAACAGAAGTCTGCAGGTGGAGAGGCCAGGCCCGCTGTCGTCAGTGAGGAAGGGAGGCATATTTTCTCTTGGAAAAAGCTAGATTTTCATTCTATCTAGCAGATTCCTTCCATTTCCTTTCCACTACTCAGTTAAGAAATATGTTTGCCAATCTTTCCTTGGAGCCCAGTCCAACTTACACCAACTTACACCATTGTTGGAAGACATATCCAGGTAAAAAGGTTGTGCCAAGGTGTCTGAGTCATGCGGGGAATGCTAAGAGAAAAACTTGGTAAACATCGTTGACTGAAAATCTGATGAAATCTGAAAATCACCAACGGACGGTAGAAGTGACGATCCACGGTTTGCACCTGAAAATAGGCCGAATCCCCAAAGAAAATTATCCTCCCTAAAAATAGAATCTGATTGTCAACTTTCTTTACTTTTTGGGGATTCCAGCCCTTCAAAACTTGAGCAATCTTCAAAACTCCGGACGGCTTTGAAGGCAGAAGTTGTGGAAAACCAGTTCTCACAGGTCAGGGACGGTGATAAAAGTGATGCTGGATGATGTTGCGTGGTGCGTTCAAGCAAAACATTTGTATCAAATGTATTCAAATGTTTAGTTTCTAGTTGTTTGGGTTTTAGGCGGCAATTTTCTTCAGCCTGCTTGATGGCAAAAGCAAGCAACTGAATCGCAACATCCTGGAAGGCAGAAGGGACAGAATTGCCACCACTGCAGGCCCGGTTTGGGGGTCATTTTTTATTACAAAAATGCTCTGCTGGAATGTGTTTTTTGTAATCATCGTAAAGCATTTTATAGATGAATTCTTTGTTCATCAAGTATTTGACTTCCCAGCTGGTTAGTCATGTTGTAGTGACATGCCGTTTTACGATCATAATACATCAAAATCCCGGAAGAATCATTTTGTAGTGATATCAGATTAGTATATCACAAGACATCTTTGGAGCCGGCGTTGCATTTTAGAGTGGTGCCGTTTTGGATAGGTCGTGCTCACCAATATTTAAAATGACCTTGCACTAAAAAACTATTGTTTGCTATACTTCGGGCTAATTAGGATGATTTTGACATTAAAAGGAGGGGTTGCGTCAAATTGATTTAGTTAACTTTGTCCAATTACATTCAAAAAACGCGCGTGCTAATTTTCTGTGTTGCGTTTTTTCTGTGAATTCTTTTGTGTTCAAGTGTATGCCATTTGTATGCCGTATTTTCGATCACTTTTGGTGAACGTTTTGGGGCCTTTTTGCCGCGCTCTTGTGATCCAGAAACCGGGGTTGATTTTCTCCGAGGCATAAAAGTTGTGGGTAAACCCTGTCAAAGGAGTCACCAAAATGTATGCTAAGTGTTTGCTTTCAAATAAACATTCTGTGCTTCTGAAACGTTGTTTTGTGACGTGTCCAATTTGGGTGCATTTGCGCCAAGATGCATGTTTCTCTGTGATTTTCGTGTGAAGCGCACCTAGCCCCTCGCCCCAAGTTGTTTATAAGATGCCTCAACTAGGTTCCAGCCGCATTAAATCAAAGAAAACACTTGAAACTTGCATTTTAGAAACTGTGCCCAGTGTGCGCAGTGAACCTAGCCCATCGCGCCAAGTTTACTTTAACAAAAAGTGTTTAAATTGTGGCCAGTTGGTTGGTCAGGGTTCTATTAAGGGGTATGTTCATGCATGATCACGCATGTTCCCATTTTTGAAAATGTAATTGTTTTCTGAAAAGCCTCCCTCCCAAATGACAATTCCCAACATAAAAATTACATGATTATGCATTATAGATGTAGGCGCGGTCGCAAATGCAAAACGATTTTGGGCACTATTATGTGTATACACACTGTAAATACATTTGGCTTTGGAAAGTCTGGGGGTTGTTGTACTTGATGCATTTCCTTCCACTTTGCTTTTTCTTCCCCCATGACCAAAGGCTTATAAAATGCTAACCTCTATCCCTTATAAAATGCATTAACCACTACTCACTTTGTAATTTTTTTTGTGCGACCACCCTTCTTGGATGAAACAATATCTAATAAATATCAGTCCTCGATTTCTCTGTCAGACCACGGGTTGCTTCTGTGGTTGGCTGGCGCGTCTTGGAGTCTTGGCAAATCTTTGGGATCTTGTTTTTCAGTACATGGATGGTGGAGGGCTTGTGAAAATTGAGAGCAAGACTGGTCAAACTATAGCGACCTCACACCCAAAAGGTAGTTTTTTGGAAGGGAAATCCCTTATTTCAGGAAAATCCAGGTTGCTGAAATATTATCAAAGGAAGTTTAGTTAGCTGAGAAACTCCCGATATACGAACAAGATCGCAATATCAAGTGATAGTAGAGTCAAGTTATAGGAGAGTCAAGTACTAGAAGGGTCAAGTAATAGTAGAAGTAAGTAGAGTCAAGTAATAGAAGAGCCAAGTAAGAGTAGAGTCAAGTAGTAGTAGGCACCAAAGTTGGGTTAGAACTAGGTAATCCCGGCATCCCAACAAAAAGGACAGCTGTTTTTGTTTGGTTTGAGATTTAGTTATTGTTCTAGATAAACCTGCAAGTGTTTTTACAGCACTCTATAAGATCATGCAGGTTCGACTTTATAGCTAGGGACCTTCTAGGTATACCAAGGTTCATCATACCATTGCCGTAACGACCATACCTTTCACTGCAGAATTTTTCAACTGCATGAGCATTTCACAAATGGATGACCCAATCAATTCTCACCTCAGGTGCAGTTTCACATAAGGCCAAACAAAGTGAAATGATTCTCACTATATGCTTGGCAAACTTTGTTTGGGTCCCAGCCACCCCTGAAGTCAGGGCACCTACCACTTTGAATGGTATCATCTTGGAAGAGGAAGGAAAGAGCTTCTCGGGCGTCAATTTTGGAGATCATTGGAATCATATCGCAACTCCCTAGCAGAGCATCCTTTAACCCTTACTTTCTTGTGTTGTTAAAAAAACGATCTTTTAGGCACTGCAACTGGAGCGTTTCGAGTGTTCTTCATGCTTAGCATCAACAAGCAATCGGTTTCGGTTTAGGGGTTGAGCACTACAGTTGGGAGAAATCAGGAATCTTACAGATCCAACGTTGGCAAGCAATGTTGGCAAATTATTTTTGAGTGATTTGCTTGGAAACAAATTCGTACTGTTTCTTTGGGTTGGTTTTGTATGAACCTAGGTGGTGGCAACTCAAATATTTTTTATTTTCACCCTGATCCTTGGAGAAATGATCCAAATTGCCGAGCATATTTTTCAAATGGGTGATTCAACCACCAGGTAGGAAGCCTATTTTTTTACTGTACTCGAAAGGAGAGCACCATCCTGAAGTTAAAAGACACACAAATATTGATACACTATACATTCATGTATGATAGTTCACGTATGTAGTTTAATTATCAGATTATCATTTCACGAACACTTAGGGTGAGTGTAGATAGTTTTAGAATAATGAATGTATAGATTTTACATTATTTATACTACAATCNCACTTAGGGTGAGTGTAGATAGTTTTAGAATTATGAATGTATAAATTATACATTATTTATACTACAATCGTTGTTGTGAAGCCAGTTGTAAGTCAGTCCTTGGAAATGTCCAAAATATATTTAACATCAATTTACCGCCGAAACAACAGGATTAGGTTTTGAACCCAGGCAGATCAAAGATAAAAAGTGACCTATCATTGAAATTTGCGAAGGCAATGAGAACGACTTCTTCCTCGAGTGCCTTGGAGAGTGCATGATGGTGATGGCGCTCCCATAAAGATTTCATCTTATTTCCTCCCATTGGATTTCTGTAAAATTCCTGCTTGTGGAAGCAAGAAAAGCGACTTGAAGTCTTTGAAGGGCCCAGGGTTTCCTGGATCTGAGTTTTCGCACGATGATGCCTAAGAATGCATACGCTGTACGAGTAACGCCTGCAGCACTTCTCGATTCCGCATAGATGCCACCCCTGAGAAGAACGGCAGACGTCATCGGACGTCCATTCCAGTTGTAGTCTCATTCTTCCATGGAAGCATTTTTCATTTCTGAAAGCTTTCATGAAGTTAAAAGACCTAAAGAGTCCTAAAGGATCCTAAAGGTATCTATGTTTTTTGATTTTATTTAACAGATTGTTGAGTTATAGATGCTGTGATAGTGATACTCCATCTCACACACCGAGCCGGCACACTAATTCCTAGTTTGTGTCCGGAGGCCATACGTATATCCAGCAGCCAGTGCAGGCTGAGACACAGTCTGTTGATAAGAGACGTAAGCAGGAGAAAAACACATGAAAACGCAGCATTTGTCGTTTTCTAATATTCAGGTCCTTCTTTTGCTGCCTTTTCACGCCCATGGAACCTCAATGGAACTTCAATTGAGCTTAATTTTACATATAGTGATTATGCATGCCCCATTATTTGCGACGGGTTTTAGCACCATCCCAGGTGTTTGGGATTTCTGAAACATCAACAGAATGATACACTCCAGGGAATGAATCCATATCCCACCAACAGGAAAATTTGGAAAAAATCCGCTTCAAGAGTGCCAGATGGGAGGAGATATGGACTCGGATTCTGAGGAGGGTAGATGTTTGATAAGATACTGAAGTAAATTAAACCTTTCATGGGCAGAAATGTGGCATGAGACTGTGCACTTCCCTTTTTTTGTGTGAAAGATCTAGTTTCAGGGCATTTGCGATGCGGTCAACATGACACATAAGGAGATTTGCGTGCCAATATTCATAGCTAGACAAGGAGAGCCCCCAGCAAAAGACCCGCCCAACTCACAAGCATACATACAAACTTACGTACAAGCATACATACAAATCAAAGCAGACACATACCTACAAGCAATACTCACAAAAACAAAGCAGACACATACACAACAACGCCCTCCCAACAGCACCCCACAAAACAAAACAGCAAAACAATATTACCTTATATAATAGTAACTATTGTATGAGGTAATTTATGTAGAATTATCTATGGTATATAATTCCTGAGACAAACTTCCCGGTTCGGGAACGTCAAAAAAAGACACACAAATATTGATACACTATACATTCATGTATGATAGTTCACGTATGTAGTTTAATTATCAGATTATCATATCACGAACACTTAGGGTGAGTGTAGATAGTTTTAGAATAATGAATGTATAAATTATACATTATTTATACTACAATCGTTGTTGTGAAGCCAGTTGTAAGTCAGTCCTTGGAAATGTCCAAAATATATTTAACATCAATTTACCGCCGAAACAACAGGATTAGGTTTGAACCCAGGCAGATCAAAGATAAAAAGTGACCTATCATTGAAATTTGCGAAGGCAATGAGAACGACTTCTTCCTCGAGTGCCTTGGATACAAAGTACTACTCCAGTACTAACTTGTACTACAAAGTACTACTCTGCAGTACAAAGTACTACTCCAGTACTACCCTGTACTACAAAGTACTACTCCAGTACTAACTTGTACTACAAAGTACTACTCCAGTACTACCCTGTACTACAAAGTACTTCATGACTGATCCGCATCACATATGAAACGTCATTTACAATGCGCGGGGCTACAAAAGGCAGCCTCCAACTTCAGCAAATATTGCGCCTGCCATGCAAAATGAATCTTATGATTGATCCGCATCGCATATGAAACGTCATTTACAATGCGCGGAGCAACAGTCAACACCCTCCNACTACTACTACTACTACTACTACTAGGACTACTACTACTACTACTAGGACTACTACTGCTACGACTACTACTGCTACGACTACTACTGCTAGGACTACTATTCCTGTCAGGCTACCCAAAAGTTCGTATATCGGAAGTTTGCCACTAAACTTCCTTTGATTATCCATAATTTGAATAATCTAGATAATACAGCATTTTTTTATCTATATAAATTTAACATAGGTTTTCTATAAAAAAGGTTGTCACGTTGCCTTTCATGAAGGCAACAATTGGCATTTCGTCAGTTTTATGCATTCCGAGCTGTCTAGGAAGCGGTTTTCCCATGTTAGAACGCGGCATTTTTGAGATTTGTTTGGTGTTTTTTTTGCATTGCATTTTGCCCCTAGAACGGAAGTGGTAGGTGAAGAAATCTACGACAAGATGCGGATGAAGTTTTTTCGGTTGGTGTACTCAGCTTTGTATTTCCCAAATTAAATCGACAGATGTGATACATGTATGGTGTTGCAGGGCGTTTTTGCTGGATGCTTTTTGTCTCTATGATTTCGTTATCTTATCTCAACATGGTTTACGGAAGGCTGGTGTGATCGCCTTCGCCCTGACTGTAACTGTATCTAATGATGAAAGGTGTGTTGTTTGCAGCCGCTTCAGTTATCAGCTTTCTCGAAAGTTTGCGCGCAATTTTCTTGACTTTGTGTCTCCATGGCAAAGTTCCCTGCCGCCACGCTGTTCTCCGTGGTGCTGCTGGCCTTTGCGAGGTTCCCCACAAAGGCCAGCAGCACCACGGACAATGTTTGAAGAGGTCACTTCGTGGGACACAAAATGTGCACAATTTGGTGCCAAGAAGCAATCATGGTGGCTGACAAACACATGCCAGTGCTGAAAGGATCTCCCCTTTCCCAGAAACTGTGCGGGGAGGGCGCATTTTCGATGGGAAGAAGACCAGTGAAGAAGGCTCTAGTGACTGCCGCTGTGAAGAAAAAGACCCATGTGAAGAATTTGGAGCTGAACGGCATTGGTTGAAGGACCCCTGGGAGGGGCCAATTGACATAGGACGGCCAGTGCAAAGGTCCAAGCAATCGACCCAGAGCCACCAAGGAATGCGGCCGCAACTTCGGAACCGGCCAGTCCTCCGTCTCTTGGGCCTTCCATTTAGGAACGTCTAAGGCGCCCCAGACGTTCCTAAATGGAAGGCCCAAGTGACGTTGGCTGAGCCCGCGGACAGCCTGACCATCCCGGCCTCGGCTTTGCACTTTTGGGATGCCTTGGTCGAACACAGTTACAGTCTACATGTCGATGGACAGCAACGGAGCACCAGACATGTCTTTTGTGCCCACCATGGAAGACGCCTTGGAGAAGATATCTCCCGAAATTTGTCAACATACTCTGGCGGCACCATCAACAAAACAGAAGCTAAACAGGCTTCTGTTTTGTTGATGGTGCACGACATGGCAGTGATAAGGATGGAGATCGAGCTTTATGGCAGAATGAGACCAGTAAAGGAAGATGCAACAGGTCCTGTTGAAACAGCACTATGGGAACATGCCCTGTCACAAGTGTACAAAGATGAATGTGGTGATCTTCTGTACATAATAAAGGAGAAAACAGATGACCTTGCAGATGATGTATATGACCATTATACTCCATTCCCTCAGGCCTGTGCCGAGAGGGTCGTGCAGCATGTCGAATCGAGGCAAAAGTCCTCGGTTGTTGTGCACGCTCTTGCGGCTTCACTGGGCACACTTGCTTCCTGTGCCTTTTTTCGCCAAAGGAGAATGTTGGAAAGGTATTTGTTGGGCAAAACTCTTCTTTGGTTTGGACACAAAAAGGATCTCTCAGAAGTTCGGAGCCCGTGCAGGTGCAAAGGTAAGTATAGACTTTTTACTCCATCAAGAACCTTGGTAAGGAATACTTCCGTCATGGATATTTTCGAGAGGAACCATTCTTAAAAATCTTCGACGCTGGGGGTTGGAACTGCACCTGTCGGATAACACGACACGACTTGAGATTTCGGCAAATTGCAACAGCAATGCCCCAAGAAATATTACGAGACCTATATGAAGACGTGCAAAAAATCATGGAAGGTGACTCAAGGGGCTGAAGGGTCTAAAGACCCTGAAGAAAAGATTTTTCTTGACTTCGCGCTACATCCAGAAAAAGGGCATTGCGCTGAAAGCAATTCGTAGTCTTTCGCAACACTGGAAGAATGTGAAAATTTGACAAGAAATTCCTTCGGGGAGATTTTCTTGCGTTATTGCTAATACGACGCGGAGAACAAGGCAAGACCTATTAAATGCTTTACACTAGCTAAGCAACAATGTTGTGATGGATAAAGATCTCCCTGGTGTCGGTACAAAAATTATTCAAAAAAAGAAGATAAATATATTTACTATATGGAATTGGTATATATAAAAAATATAATTTAATTTAATATATAATTTATTTTAATAATATATTTTAAATTTTAAAATTAAATATATTAAAAATTTTTTTTTATTTTTTTAATAAATTAAAATAATAAATTAAAAATTATTATATATATATTTTTTATAAATATATTAATTAAAAAAAATAATATAAATAAA
>DF242733.1:0-35550 GCA_000507305.1 Breviolum minutum Mf 1.05b.01 | reverse complement strand
AGACAGATGACAGATCGAAGAGGGCAGATGTGGCAGCACAGAGCCAAGAAGACAGCTCCAGATAGGCCAGGTTTGGCAAAAATTACTTAATTAATTAAGTTCCCAAAAAAAACGGGCCAAAAAAAAAAAAAATTCTGGAGGGGGGGGGGGTTATTAATGCCATGTCGACATTATACATATTTTTTTTTTTGATATCTAATATCAATTATTCATTTTAATTTATGTATATGATGTTTGAAATATCTGAAATGTTTGAAATGTTTGAAATGTTTGTTGTATGTATATTTCCAATGATAAATGGGGATCCGAGAGGTATCTATTAGCAAATATATTCAAATATTTATATCCTTCAGCATGATATTTAATATGTATACACTTATATATGTACATCATACAACATATTATGTGTGCGATTGTCTGCGTGTGTGATTGCACGCGTGTGTGCCAACACTGTTGCGTTTATGTTCTTTTTGTTGACCATTTGCTTTCAGGCCTTCCCCAGCATTGTGCAGCTGTGGCTCACCCTTGAAAGGTCTGGAAAGCAAACAGCATTGAGAGCCAGGGTCGCGGCATCATGGACCCATGGAGGATTTCTCAAGCTCAAACTGGTTTGTCTAGCGCAATGTAAACTGTTACTCAGATCTAAATGATTGGACACAAAGATGATCAAACACGTGGTGCTTCCCAAGAAGATGCTCATTTATTGTATGTCTCAAAAGGGTTTTTGAGTTCTCCCAGTTGGAAAACACTCCATCCCAAGAGGTGGATATTTCCCACGAACAACATCTATCAACATCTGCTTAAGCTTTGCACCCTTTCTGCGCAACGATTAACTTTTGGTACAGCTTTATTTCAAGATCATTTTCAAATACACTGAAATAGTTTCGTCTTGCATCCCAACTTTCTCAAATTTCTCCCTCACCCTCGTTCTACGCTCCATCAAATTGGCAAGAAATAGATCAGGAATGATCAGCAATGCTCAAAATATCTTCATCCTGATGTATGTCTTGTGATTTGCCCATCTTTTGGTTCAAACGCGCCATTTTCATTTTTCATTCTTCGCTTTTGGTGTCTTGCGTGTGCTCCTCTTTTTCAAGCGGCAGTGAAGCTGGTGCAGCTGGTGAGGGTGCACTCTTCTTCTTCGGGTCCTTGCAGGGTGGCATGAATGCATTGCGGGAACGTCTTGTACTGCCTTGCTGATCTTTTCAAAGGGTTCAAGGATGTTACCTCTCAAAGGCACCTGCGGAGTGATGAGGGCATTCAAGTTGTACTTCTTCCTGGAATAAACATCAAGTAGCAAGCAACTGCCTTCATGCAAATTGTCAATCATGACAGCTGCACAGGGCTGCCCAGTGTGGAACGATGCTTAAACCACACCATAGCGTATTCACCTCGCTCCCAACCAGCAACACTGCGGTTGGTCCATTTTAGGCACAAGGGACTTATGCCATCCAATGCCTTGGACTTGACTACTGTTTGCATATTTATGCTACGGTTACCTCTTTTAAAGTGGAACAACACACATAAAATCATATAAACATACGGGAAGGGGCGCAAACACATAAACACATGGAGAGAAGTGGTATTTCATACTATCTGTGGGGGGGAATTCCTTGTGTAGTTCACTCAAAGAACAAGTAGTTACTCTAGTGAACTTCACTCAAAGAACAATCTTGCATAGCTCTATGTTTCTCTCATTGCGACTTATGAAGAACTTTGTGTGCTTTGCGACGTTCCATGCCTGCACCACAACACACTTGGCAGGGTCATTCAGATTCACCTGCGCAGTTTCGGAGTGCTATCGAACATGTTGCCTTCAACTGGTGCGTAGAAAGTGAAACATTTGTCCTTTCCAACATCTACTCACTACACTCTCGTTTTTTGTTGTGGCTTCTCAAACAAGCTGTGCACCATGATGTCTACAATTGGCTACATGCGCCTAAAATCCAAGCTGCTGGGAAAATTAATATGGATGAAGAAGCAATTGTTCCTTGCGGCCTTGTGCCGGTCTTTTGGGGCAATGGAGTCCAGCACCTCAAGAACAGCCTGCACAGAAGGGATCACCCATGGACATCCTATAGGTCCTACATGCAAAAACTTGTTGAACTTTGTGATGTCATATGATGTCATGCGTTGCTCGAATTTCTGTACTCTTGAAGCCGTGAAGCCTTTCCACATTCAGGAGGCACATTTCAAGCTCCAGCTGAGCAGTGGCAGAATAAAGCATCCCTGCCTCCTTTTTGATGGCGTTGGCATTGCGGGCTTTGAACCTGACTTTTTTTGAAAAAAACATGGACCATTTTAATACCTGCCAACCTCCCCAACCCTCCAAGTCGCCATCCCCTCCAGTGAATCATTAAGTAGCTTGCTCCAGTGCCCATGTTGTCGGCGTAGCATCCGGTCCCAGATGTGGTTGCAACACCTCCTCCAACAGGTCTGACTTGTCAAGATTCTTAAGTTCTTCCTTCAAAATTTGCCAACAAATGTCCTGAGCCAACCTTCGGAAGTCTTCCAGGACTGGCTTACCTCAGCAAGTGACGCTTAACTCTTGATCCAGAATCTCACGCGGAGCATCGTGGAAAATTCCCCCCAGTAGCTGCTTCGAGTGGCAAGTGTAGTCGATTGGCAATACTCTGCACAGCAACCTTTTCACTTCAGGAAGGTGAACTATGAGTGAAGTTCTGTTAATTCTACAAGTCTAAAGTCTACCCGAAATATCATCCACAAGATATTGGGAGGATCCGAGGCATCTGCATCAACCGCGATTCATTCTTTTGAAGCAAATCATCAATCTCTTAGATGCAACACTCCGGCCGTGAAGTCTCAAGCCTTGAAGATGTGGCAATTCCTGGCAGGACAAGGTTTCGCAGTCAAATGATTTCCTCACAACAGAAAAAAAACATGGCAGCAATGAATATTTCATTGATTTCATTCATTTCAAATCTCCAAGGCTTCGGTGAAAACATATTTATCAACCCCCAAACCGCAAATATCTTTGGATCATCTCCTTTGTATTGGGTGCATGAGTCCATCAAAGCCATGGAAATATCCATGTTGACATCGACTCCGCCTGTGCTCTCATAACTTTCCCTCTGTTTCTCAAGGACTTGGCTCACCACCTGCCCGGTGACTGGATAAGAAAAATGCTCCCAAAACGCTCATGGTGTTTTTTCAATGGTTGTTTCTGGTTCCCCTAATACGTGGTAGGTGATTATATAATCACCCAATTGGGTGACTATATATCACCTACCACCTGTTAGGGGAACCAGAAACAACTATTGATTTTTTGATGTTTTTTTTTGCATTCTGCTATAATCTCGTGCTTCAACGCTCCGGTCTTCAGACGGCCAAGAAGTAAAGCATTCTCAACTTCTATTTTTCCCCTCGCAGTTGCCCTTTTGGCAGATTTTGATTCTGGAAAGCTGTGCACATGTGACACAGGGATTTCCAGTCAGTAGAATTCCTTGGTTTCAACAAAGCACAAACCACACTTCAGCACTCTATTATGAATCATAGCAGTCCTTCGGTGTCATGGTACACATGTGTGAATCATGTGAACTGACATGAATCATCATGAGTCCCTATGTATACTTGTCATCGCAACTTGTGTCGCTCGCTCCGTCACATTTTGGCCAACCCCGGTTCAAACATGTCCAAACCAGATCGGCTCAAATCCCAGTGGCGTTGTACACCGGCTTTTTTTGCACTCCCTCATCTTCTCGGAATTCCCGCAGGAATTGTCGAGCCACCTCACATGAAAGGAAACACCATAAGTTTGATGGTGACTTTCCTCACGAATTTCCCTTGAAACATGGTCACAGCCCGGGTTATGTTAACCATGCCATAGGCCCAACCTCCACGGCTCCATGCCAACGCTGCTCATTCTCATGCTCTCCAACCATCTTCCGCAAGGCGACAAAGATCTCAGCCTCACGAACCTTGCGGTATGGATGTTTCCAAAAATGGGGGAACCCCACCAAAATGGATGGTGAAAATAATGGAAAACCCTATTTTCCACGGATGATTTGGGGTATCCCTATTTTTTGGAAACACCCATGATGAAAAGATCACGATGATTGAGTGTAAAGTACTGTTACTGCCACATCTTCCAGTCTGGTGACTGTGAAGATTACATTCAAACTCACATCTTCTGTCTAGACTTTAGATGCTTGGATCTCCAACAAACCAGAAGTGCTGGATCTCTGAACATTGAAAGTGGAAAGTGACACTACAATTGGTGGGAATTTCAATGAGTTTCACATTTTCAAAACCAGACCCAATGAACCTGCTGTCCCAAAAATGCTTTTCAGATCTCTGTCTTTGACACAAATTGACTGAACCTCCATGGCTCCCGTGAAGCACCTCTGCAAGAGCTTTTGGATTCTGTCGGGAAACACCTAGGCCAGCTTAGGCCGGAGATCTAGGTCCCCCTGCAAGGTGAGGCGGCTTGCTTCTAAACACTTTTTCCATCAACATCCATTAACCATATTCTTTCCTTATCCTAGCATCTGCGAGCCACTAAGATGGGTGTGAGAAAAGTGAGACCACAGTTTGTTAGTTGCCGTCAATTTACTCCAAAGCAGCTGAATCACCGACTTCGCCACATCAGGCCTACCAAAAAGGCGCAAAATTCAGCGCAGTGGATGTGCAACTTCGACTCTTAGGCAGCCTCTCTGGATGCTTTTCGAGCACCAGTTGACCCAAGGAGATCACTTGATGCTCTGTGTCGTTCAGGAAGGACCTGAACCAAAACCACTCAACAATCTCACCACTTTATGTGAGTCTAAATTATGATTTTGGAGTCATCTTGCTGACAGAACTGGATAAGGCTTAGACGCCATGGCGGGATTGCCTGAGATGGGCGATATCTCAAGATATGGTGACACAACAGGACCAGGACCATTGAAAATTCATCGAACTCAACTCAGGTCGAGGGAGTTCCAGCCGTGTTACGAAGAGTCAAATTGGCCAACAATCCGTAGCCCTGCTCACAAACCACAGGTGTTCCCAAGTGTTCACGCACTGCTTGAACATAGCCTTTGGTTTCGCAAGACCTCAGTGTTGCATATTACAAAAGCAGCATATTCGCAGCTCATGACATATCATGACATGCTTCTGTCATCTTTTGTCATCTTGTTAATCTTGTGCTCTTTGTAATCTTTTGTCTGTCTAGCAAAGCCTGCTTAACAAGTAGCATCATTTCGATGGATCTCAACCTTCCATGCTTTCAGACTTCCCAGCTCAAGATTCTGAGATCGCTACAAGGACAGTTCATCCCGAACATCTTCCGAAACGGCGAAGGCTCGCAGAACTGCCAAAGCAGCCCTGACTACACGTGCTTCTGAAGATGCCAAAGCCTTTCGGACATAGGGCATCATCTGGCTGGGCTTAGCCAATTCCTGAATCCTTTCCTGTCCTCGAGCGATTTCACGCAAAAGCAACAAAGTCTGTTCAGTGAGCTTCATGGGCTGCGGGGTCATCTTCGAGGCACTTTTAACGATTGCTTGTACTTTGGGATAGATCTCTTCGCTTAGCAAAACCTCACGATTTTCAAGTGCTGAAGGCATACATTCAGACTTGCGGGGGTCATCATCTACCACTAGGGAGCGCAAAGCTGCCATGGCTTCTGTCTGCAAATGTACAGACTCTGAAAATGCTTCCAGAATATCCAGCAAGAGAAATATTGCACCATGCAAGGGCTTCTCATCAGCAGAATCATCAATCAGTGTCTTTTCCTCAAAAACTTGAGCAGCAACCTGTTTGTTAGCATCATTTGCGGTGCACATGGCTGAAATTGCTATGCATCCTGCCAGTACCGTTTCCTCATCCTTGACGTCAAGTGCTTTTTTCAACATCTTGACCGTTGCTGTCAACACTCCAGTTTCCCTCAAACAGGCACGATTCACCAGGCTTGTACGACAAACCTCCGGCATGATGCGACAAAAGGCTAACATCGCTTCACCCCGCCAATCGCTTTTGCTTAAGACCTCAGATATCTGATTGATACCTTCAAAATCACTGAGAAGATCTCGATCTTTGGGAGATGCCTTTAATCGAAGTCCAATTTTCACCATGATTCCAGGGAGCTCTTCTTCACTGGCAGCTTCAACCTCATCTATGAGCTCCAAAAGCTCAGGAATTTCGACATCCACTTTTTGCTCTTCAACCTCTGCAGGTTCTTCAACTTCCACTGCCATGGCGGATATCCAGTTGCCTATCTACACTGATATATATATATATATATGCAAATGGAAACTGGCGCCGGGATATGCTCACCCATCTGAAATCTGTTCTCAAGCAAATCTACTTGACTTATTTGAACCTGTTACTGTTGTGATTTCAATTCTGAATGCCGTTGTGGGTGTCAAAGATTTGTGAAGAAAAGGTGCAGTATACTTAGTCTAAAGATTGCTTTGAGATGTTGTATGGTGCTCTCTGCCACGAGGCTCTACTTGTCATGACCAAAGCCTGTAAATAGCGGCCAGCAACATCCTTTCATGGTATCTACAAGGTCAGCTTCCAAATTCATATTGCGCAGCAAGTATACTACTGTACTATAACATGATGTAACATTCTGCTTGCACAACATTGTATATCTTTTTGAGGCAAGAAAAATAGATGGACCAATAGATCAAATTCAGCTAAAATATCAAGATTTCAGAAAGCAGCAAACCGCCATAGGACTCTAAATGTGACAAGCAAAGGGTTTCCTCATCCAATAGCAGCCTGTGAAGGGCTCACTCCACCCACATTCATAAGCTTCAGGTAACCCATTCCCTTGGTCGCCTTTGCAAGATAACTTGATCGACAGGTTGCAGCTGAAAACGGCACAGAATCAAACACCACACCTCTGAACAGGGCGTGAAGTTCAACTTCGCCGACCTATCGGATCTTGAAAATGCACAAAACACTGACTCAAAACTGATTTCGGACAGGTCGGTCTCTTTGTAGCAAAGAAAATCTGGAAGCTTTCCCACACTTTCCTTCCCCGTATGGACCTGTTCGAATCTGCATCCTCAGGCATGTGCACATGACTCAACGGAAATTCAACAATTTATGCATCCCACGCCACTCACTGTATATCAAAGGATCTTTGTGAACTCAGCACGCTCTTAAAAACTTCTACCCCTCCAACATTCATCAAGATAATAAAAGGGGCGTTAAGTTCAACACATCTTTCGGAAGCTCTTCAGCTGGCACCTATTGATCAATGGTGAAATAAGTAAACAAATAGTAACCTGGTTGGTGGTTTCAACCCATCTGACAAATATTAGTCAAATTGGATCATTTGCCCCGGGGATCGGGGTGAAAATCAAACATATTTGAAACCACTAACCCAGTAAAAGTTTCAACACAAAACACATCTGCCAAACCGCCAAACCTGGTATCCTTCAAGCATTTGCTGCAGATCTCGCTTTGCTCTGTCAGCACTTCCTCCAAGCTGTGGGATGTTTTTTTGCAAAAAAAAACATGCTGGATCTAATCCGGCTCGGGGAGGGCAGGAGCTTTCGTGGCCGAAAAACACATGAACATATTGACATATCACATCTGAATACATCCTCCAAATCTCCAGCCTGAATTCATAGTGGTAAAGTAAACTCCACGGTCACCTTAGCAAATGAGGATGTTCGCTGTTGGAAACCTTCCCTTAGCAAATGGAAGAAGGCTGAGTAAAGGGCCAACGGCGATCGCCACACCCTTGGCAGGCTTCTGACGCTTAGCATCGCCACCACCAGGTGCTGCACCCCTGCAGCGTGACAACAATCAGTTCAACTGGTAAGTGGCAACATGTGGCAATTGCATGCTTCAAAATTGTGGAAATTCGTTCCCACCCCCTAATTCTCAAAATATTTCCAACTTGAAAATGGACACTTCGATTTTCATCGCCTCTTCTTTGGAGGTGTGCTAGCAGTTTCGGAGGTCACTGTTGCCTCGGTGAATATCACGTGTCTAATCTTACATCTGCATCTGGCAAATCGGGTGTCAATCTAAGCGCAGGGCAGCTGGTACCTCTTCAGTGCTTTTAACCTCGACATCTTTTACCTCTTGAATTTCTTGCTCCTTCTGGCCACCTGGGATACAATTGCAAATCATACTGTATTTGCACAAAATACAGAGAGCATTTGGATGCATTTGGATTCTTGAAGTTACATTCATGTCATGTGCCTATGAAGCAACGATCCTTTCACGCAATGGTTGCACTTCACAGGGACTCAAAAAGCATCAAGCAACAAATCCTTGGACAAGGGAAGGAACGCATAGATCTCTCGTGCAACATCTACGCAGAACCCTCCAAATATTTCCAAATCATCAGATCATCATCTATCTTCAGCTTCAGGCACATCTGCATGGAAACTTTCCGACTCTCCGATCCAAGAAACTAAATAACTAAATCTTGAATTCCAACGAAGTCTGGATCATTCTAAATATAGAAAACATTGATTGTTTGAGATCCCTCCCATAATGGCCTCGATCTTTTGACTTCGTTTTACTCTTTGGCTAAGCTGTCCAAAACCGACAGGTATGGTTCTGGAGAGTGAACTTGAATCTGAATGAAAATGAAACCAACCTCAAAACCAATTTTAAGAAAAAACAATTCATTGGACTTTTAACAATTTAGTGAACACAAGGCTCATGGGAAAGTTAATATACCAACCATCCAACCACCAAGTGGTTGAAATCTTCATCCGATGCCTGGAGCAGGATCCGACATCAAACGCTACGAGTTCTCCGAGCTTCTGCTAGAAGTGTTGCAAGTGGCCATTGTTGGTTGATACAGTTGGCTGCCCAAAGTATCTTAAACAAAAAGTTTCAATTTTTTCCAACAATATCACGAATACGTAAGAGACTGAATAATGTCCTATTGCAAACTGTGGGTATTCTTGGGTGACGCCAACGTAGCGCGGCGTTTCTGGATTTCTCACGCATTCTCGGACAAATGGTACACTCATTCTTGATTCTCATATGTGGTCGACAGTTGCAGTGGCTGTGGCACAGAGTTTCCATCCGTTTCGTTTCATTGTCATTGTCATGGCACTTTCTCTGCATCCTGCTACTGTCACATTGTACACCGCGTTTCGAACAGAGGAGTAGCTTCCGCTTCCAATTGTTGTTGGCAACAAAGAGTTTGTCAAATGATCTAAATCAGCGCCAGCAGCTCTTTTTCCACTACTGTCGCCACATGCAACCATCCTAAAGTGCACTTTTTGAGGCACCCTCTCTTGTCTTTTGTGTCAAGGAATTTCAACTCTTCATTCATCTACAAGTATTCTGTTTTGGTTCAATGGTGAGTTTGTACTTATAAACTTCAACTTTTGAGTGTCGTGTCATCTTGTCTGCTGCTTTGTTCATGAACATTTCTTGTGTGGCGGTAACTATGGCCCCTCTCTCCCCGTTTGTGGAGAGAACAGAAAGCTGGGCCAGTTGCGAACTCAGTGCAAAGGATTTTTTCTGCATCCTATCAAGTGTGGCTACTACTTCAAATGCATAAATTGCATTAACTTACTTCATAGATGACTCTTATGATATACAAATACGCAAAACATATATACGTATGTATATATACGTATATATATAATATATTACGTATTGAAGTGCTGTTTGTTTTTCTCAAATCGATTCAATTCGACAGACTCTCTTCACACATTGACATTTAGCATTCCTTTGATCTCCTTTGCATTGGTCGCAGGATTTTGTGAAACAGACCATCACCAACCTCGTCACCATGTCAAGCTCACCACAGCGCCTTGCCATAGTTTGCCTTACCCATCTGCTTGCTCCATGAGTGCAACAAACTCATCAAAGGTGAGTTCAGGCATTTTGCTGGAATCTTGTGGGCCACCGACAACTGCGATTTCCTGCCACTCAGATTCAGTAATGGCGTTGCACATCACACTCTTCACATCCTGATAGGTAATTCGACCGATACCTTGCTTGTCAAATTTTTTGAAGCATTCAAAAAGTTGCTGGCGATCAAACTTCACCCGTCGCTCAATCAAAGCAGAAATGAATTCTTTGTAGCCAATGCATTTATTCCCGCTACCATCCAAAGCTGCCATGATTTGTTCCAACTCTGTCTGGCTCATTTCATACCCAACATGCCGCATCCCTTCAATCAATTCCTCGCAAGACAGTAAACCATCACCTTGCTTATCAAGAGCCATGAACTTGGCCCGGAGCTCTTGAATCTGAAACTCGCTAAGTTCACGTGTGAGCAACTGTAGAACAGCCCTCTTCAGCTTATTGTAGGCTTGGTACTGCTTGAGACCATCAAAAATAGAGACACTTAGGCCTTCCACATTTCCAAAGGGGGATGGCTTAGTAGGGTCTCGGAACCATTCATGCATCAACGCTTGTGTAGCACTCAAACGATTCTTAGGAGATTTTTCCAAGAGCTTCCGACATAGATCACAAGCTTCTGGAGATACCTGGGCCCAAATGTCCACTGGAAATTGGACAGGGTCAGGGCTTGAAATCTTGGCTCGTACGGCCGTCTCGTCATCGCCTGGCACATAAAATGGGTGCCAACCGGTGAAGAGCTGACAAAGAATGATTCCAATGCTAAACAAATCCGCTTTCTGGTCATAGGACCCTTCAATCATCTCGGGTGCCATGTAATGTGGAGTTCCAGCCTTTTGCATGACACGCTTCCGCTCATGCCAGGGGATGAGATGTCGACCATTCACCGAAGGCAGCATACGGGCAAGTCGACCCATGGTGCCACTGCGTGCTACCTTCACTTCTTTGGCCTGCTCCCTAATCTTCTCATGGAAATTGGCTAGGCCAAAGTCAATAATCTTCAGTGAAGAGCTTGCAGTGCGATCCACAAAGAGAATATTCTCAGGCTTGATATCACGGTGAATGATACCTTGGTCATGACAGTATTTTGTGGCTGACAAGATTTGCTGCATCATGAATGCCACATGGCTCTCTGTCATTGGCTGCTTCAGCCTCTCGTAATGGTGCAAGATCCGAGAAAAGAGATCGCCACCTTCGCACAGCTCCGTCACCAAGTAGATGTTGCCACCAGCCAGTTGACCATTCTCAGAAGCCTGCTCAAAATACACCTCGTGCATCTTCATGATGTGTGGATGGTTTAGGGACTTTAGCAATCGGATCTCGTTGTCCATCAACTCTCTCTGAAGAGCAGTTTGGACAGCTACCACTTTGCAAGCGCGAAGCTGCTTGGTGCTCTTGTGTCTAACGAGCATCACCTTGCCAAAGGAACCTGAACCGACATCACCGCAAAAGAGGTAATCGTCAAAGATTGCTAGGCGTCCAACGTGAGTTGGAAACATGACTTCTGATGAAATGTTGGCTGCCGTTGCACGGGACAAACCACTGGCACCCCGCATGATCAAAGTATCTCCATCATGTTCTTCCACTGCAAGCGAAGGGGTCTGAGAACTTCTGCTTACTTCAGGCTTCTCACTCTCTAAGGTCTGTCGATTTGACCGAGTCTGGATGATTTCTTTGCCTTCATCCTTCTCCATCTTCTCCTGTGGGGTTTCTTGCTTTGCCACTTGCACCTCTCTCTGTGGAGTTTGCCGTACCTCACTTTGCCGCTCCTGTGGAGTTTGCTGGGGAGGCTGGGGCGGTTGAGGAGGCTGTGGCAGCTGAGGTGCTTGAGGCTGCCGCAGCTCCTGTTGCTGTTGCTGCAGCTGCTTCTCCCGCTTCTTCTGGTGATGCTCATCCCACTGCTTCACAATTTCCTGGAAGCATCGATAGTCGATGAGGTCCTGTCCAGGTTTTGCAAAGTTGCGGAACACGCGCACGTACCACTCATCCTTCGGCATTGGAAGGTCTCCAAGCTGTTGAAAAACCATCATAAGACCTGCTTTGTTTTGACTGCAATCTATATGCCCTGTCCGCAAAGCATCTACAAATTCAAAAGCTTCTTTGCAAAGCTTAGATCTCTGCACACTTCTTTCAGGCTTCTCAGGCTTCTCTGTCTCTCTGGATGGTTCCCTATAGGGGACCTCCAAAGGACCATAACGTGGGACGCCTCCATAGGGTGTGGCACCGGGATATCCATGCGGTGGCCCATACTGGGATGGGCCTGTGCCAGGCCCTGATCCGCTGGAGCGAGAAGGGACCGGTGGCACGGGCGGGGCATGGGGAGCTCGTCCATATTGAGGCACCTCCATTCGCCCGGCGCGAAGGAAAGCTGCTTGAAAAATGAGATGGCGTGCTTTTTTTTGGATGTTTTTTCCATATTCGGCTGTTTTTTTGAGGCAAATATGGAGAAATTGTGTTTTTGTGTATTTCAGCCCATTTGATTATGCGTCTTTTCTCTTCAACATTTCAGTTTTTCAAATAGAACATCTGTGGGCCTCCAACATCAAGTTTCTTTCTGGGACTCTATGCCAAGACCTTGGCCGCCTTGCAAGGTCTTGGCAATGCTTCCAACAAATCTCAAATCATTGAAGGCCAACCTCAAGACTCAATACTACTAGAATTGTTAACCAGCTTATTCTTTCATCAATAACACTGTCATTGCAACTACTGTTTGCTCTGTTCAACGTGGAGCAATCAATCTGCAGCACATGGTCCAGATGCATCAGCTTCACAAACTCTGAAGTAGATCTATATTGAAAATGATACAGACTTGATGCATGCACAAAGAGAATTCAAAGATGTACTTTGCAAAATGGTGTTGCTCACTGATATGTTAAGCCTTAGCAGTGCGCTTAGCAGTTGGGTGAATTAAAGAATCAAACATCATGATGGCATCATGGCATCATCCCATAGGTCTGAACCACCGTACTCTCTGCATCTCTTTGTTCTGCGATCCTGCTGATTCAGAATCGCTAGTTCACTTGAGAGACTCCCTTTTAAGCTTTCGAATCACAAAAATTGCAAGATCATGTCAAATCAACGCGAGCATTTTTGGGGTTCGGGACTGCAGCTTTCTATACAAGTGGACCATGCTTGGCCGAAAGCAGCCGAAAACTGATGTCAAAAGCAGGACCTTCTCCATGTAAAGAAGCCTGTACAAGGTTCAGGTCCCATGACATGACTTCAGGTGTTGCTATCCATGGTGGAGGATAGGTAGACCGCTACACACCTACAAGCAGCATACTGCAGCTATACATTTTGTCGACCCTTTCCCCAGCGTCGCTTCACTGCTGGAAAACGTTGTGGCTCCATGACTTTGACGTCTTCTAAATTCTGCTGATTCTGCTGATTTCTTCTAATACCTCCGACAATCAACGTCCAAATCCCCAATCTGCGATACTATCAATGCGAGACTGCAACATAATATGAAGATATGTGGCAAGCAAAACCAGTGGTAGGACACTTCCACAAGCAAAAACGACTGACACCTAGCAGTCAGCCTTGCATCAAGTGTATGAGAGACACTGATAATTGCATAATAATATGATAATAGTCACAATCCTATAGAAATCATACTTCATCCATGTATTCATCTGTATTCAAAGTATAGTGAAACTTATGTTCATGGATGCACCGGCACCTTTGCCCCCACGATTGAGGTTGCTGCCTCCAACAAAAAGTCATCAAACAAAACCCACGAAGTCACAGAACTTGGAGACTTGGAGATGATGAGATTTCAGACCTCGCCTTTGACAGGAACTTTGTCCTCTGTGCTTGTTGGCCTGTATGACTGAAACCAAACATGAATTTTCAATGCAGTTTTCTTTCAGGAATGCCAATATGTCCACCTGTCAGCAATATGGGCAGGTTGCCAGGGTCGAATTAGAACATCAAAAACATTGCTGAAACATCTGCAATGCGACACTTGAATGGTCTGAAGTCACCTGTTGTGTTCAACGGCTGGTGGACTTTCTTCATCTATCAGTGCATGGAGCGTCTTCGTATCATTCTCGAGCAACGCGCAGAGTTTGCTCAAGTCCGTGGTGTTTCGCACCTGACTTCATGAAGATTCACCCATTTTTTTCTGTATATCTTATCAATGAAACACAAAAACCACCTCAACATTACCCCACACTGTATTATACACAACACTGGAAGCCAATCTGATCATCTTGAACATTCTCGGTCTGAAAGACGAACTTCACACCACAAGTGACAGCGATTCCTTACTAGCTAATCTATATATTCACAACCGCAAACTGCCACCAATCTTCTGAGACTCTCAGTGATCCGGCCTTGCTTTCAACGATAGGCTCCACTCCGTTCTTTCGAAACACCTCCAAAGCTTTGCTTGTCGCTTGACCCATGCCCCGCAGTGAGCTCAGAAATTCCTGGCGCAAATATGTCCCGGTGGCAGGAATGTAGCACTGTTTTTTTCTTGGTGACGTGTGGTGTGTCTTCTCCAAATTATGATCTTGCAGTTGCAAAGCACTGCTTCCAATTGATGCTACTAGAAGCAATGAAATCAAAGTAATCATAACAGTCCAACTTCATTTTGCTCAAAATGTTCTGATAGAATATGCAAAAAAAACAAAACAGCAGTCAAATGACACTTTGATGGAGAAGTGACAATGAAGTCTCGGCTAGACTCATACTAATCCGCAGTCCTCGCTGAACTGAACACCATTCCATGGCCGCTCGCGCATCTGCTGCAGTTGCGCACCACTCGGCAGCATTGCAGATGCAAATAGTTCAACGTCAATTCCTAGCCTGAGATCTGGGAAAAATGTGGCGAGGTACATGCACCTACTATTGCCAAAACAACCTAACGTTTCTTTTTTGACATGTTTTCTTTTGCATTTTTTTTGGATGCTTCGTGACTTAGTGAAGCGATTTATTTACGATTTAGGTGTCATGATTCTTACTCACTGCATCTTGGCTCGATATTCCTGTGCATGCTGAATAAAATCGCCAACACACTTCTTCGATCAGCGTAGCTATTCATTCTGCCTCTGAGCTGCTGAGTACCTGTATCTTGGACAAATTGAATGCCTTCACTAAGCAAGTCTTCATCAACTCCAGTATTCCTCTCAGGGGCCGGGGATGTGCTGCGGGTGTCTAAGGGGGAGCCTACAGGTGGCCTCTTGAGACATCATTCTCAGAATCAAAATTAAATGTGGAACAAGTGTCTCCCATCGTGAAACGGTGGTGCTTCTTTGATGTCATGAAATGCCAGTCAACCCCTTTGCCAATATAGTCCAAGGGTCAGCCACACGTCTCGCACAACGCCTGTGCGGAGTTTTTGAACCAAACGCTGACGTTCAACTTCTCTGGCAGCTTCTGTTGGAAGGCATGCCTGGATTAACTCGAGTGGGCTGGGAGCTGGATGATTCAATCCATACAGTCACACGATGACATCCAACTATCTACGGTTTGCATGTAGTCATGTAGAAATTCGAAAAACTTCAAGATTTTCTCTGTGATTGCCATGTGAAACTTTGAACCTGATTTTCACAGCTGAGGACCTAACGTTGAAGGCCACACCATAGCGCAAACCCGAAACTGGCTGTCCAAGCTGCTGCAGAACATGTACCTTAAGATGTGACAAGGCTAACGGATCGTGCAACACTTTGCTGATGAATCTTGGATTGGAGCAAAATTCTTGATGAGTTGAAGAATGAAGCGGAAACGATTTATTTTTTGATGGGCGACATCCGTCCCACACCATATGATCAGTGCCTCAAAAATGAAATGAAAGAGGGACTGAATATAAATTCAGTTCAATATGTAGATTACATTATCCATGAATTGTTAATTCAATGAATTGGAGCACCTGCTTCTGGACAAGAAAACACACGATTTAATTATTTGCCAAAATGCTGCGTCTTGCCGAGGACCCTTTGGTCCAGTCACAAGGAGGACCTACAGCGTGAAGGGAAAAAACAACATGCATTCAATGTGTGGCGATCTTCAGCCTTCAGCTCAAAACATCAGTCACTAGGCATCTCTACGGCTAGATTTGAAACTATCCGAACAACTAATAATCAAATAAACAGAAAAAACACCTGCAATCAGTTTTCTAGCCTAAGTTGTGGTGAGCAGAATCCACCCGGCAGAATGGACACTTGACTGTATTCTATTTTATTTCATTGTTATTGTGATGTGAATGTAATGTAGATAGTGTAATGGAATGTAGTTATTACGGAACATAGGGCAACATATCAAATGTCATGCAATGTAATGTACCAGTATGTACCAGTATGTACCAGTATGTACCAGTATGTACCAGTATGTACCAGTATGTATGTATGTATGTATGTATGCATCTTTGCATCTATGCATCTGTGTATGTACGTACGTACGTAGGTACGTAGGTATGTAGGTATGTAGGTATGTAGGTATGTAGGTATGTAGGTATGTATGTATGTATGTATGTATGTATGTATGTATGTATGTGTGAAATCTTCCAAATAGTTTCCTTGATGTGACTAAGTGGTAACATGAGAGGTCATGCCTATCCATCTGCGGTCATTCCCGCGTCAAATGCCAGTGGTGGGTTGCGGTTGCGGAACGTCGTGGGACGACGTCTTGAGCCATAGTCTGTGGTGGTGAAAAAGGTCGCTGGGCGCTTTCGAGACAGGGTCTCATTCTGAAATCAACTGGATACTTGGATCCTCCTTTTCATTTGATTGGTCAGGGACCACTTCTTGATCTTTGAGGGCTACTGGTGGGTCTTTCACATTGGTAGCGGAGCCAGGGTGCTCCAGCCTTGGTTCTTTGGACCTGGTAGCTGCAAGAGCTAAAGATCCAACAAGGGCCTTTGCAACGACCAGCTCCTCTACGGTAGCTGCCCTCACGATCCTGACTGGATCATCATGCCTTCTGGAGTAGATGTTCCTGTGGCTCCAGAGGATCCTATGGTGGTGAATGCACCTCAACTACCATGGAATCAGATCCCTCGTTTCATTCCAGGAACAACCAATGTCGAGGAGTATACGGCCAAGATGCGTTTCTTGGCCAACATGTGGCCTAGTACTCACTTGGACCAGCTTGCCCCTCGAGCAGCTTTGATGGTGGAAGGCACCGCCTTTCGTAAGGTGGCTCGTATCCCTCCTTCAAAACTCAAGGTGAATAGCGTTGATGGAGTGGCGGCCCTAGTAGCTGCCATCGGTGGATCCTGGGGTTCAACAGAATTGGAGGAACGGTATGAGTATTTTGAGAAAGCACTCTATGGAACCATCCAACGACCCGATGAATCGCATGACAGCTTCTTGTCGAGGATGGAGGCCAACTTTGTGGAACTTTTGGCCAGGGACACCAAGCTAGAGGAGGTGCAGGCCTATGTGCTCCTTCGCCAAAGCCCCCTGAACTCAGAGGACAAGAAGAAGATTCTCCTTGAACACGGTGGCAATCTTCGCTATGACCCGGTGGTGAAGTCCTTTCGTCTTCTTGGAAGTCGCTTCTTTGCAGAACTTCAAGGAAGCAAACAACAGAATCGGAGCAAGGTCTACGATGTCAATCTGACTGAAAACCCTGACTCTGAGCATGTTCAAGGATCCATGGAAGTTTCGGAGAAGGCCTTCCACACTTCTGCCGATGATCCTGAGGAGATTGACGGTGACTTCTTAGATGCGCTTGTAGCCTCAGAAGACCCTGACGCATTGGTGGTTCAAAACTTCGAACAAGAGCTCGAGGAATTTCTGCAAGAGGTACCTGGCATGCATGATGCAATGACCACGTACCTAGAAGCTCGCCAAAAGTTGGTGCAAAAGAAAACCAGTCGAGGTTTTTGGCCCATCAAGGGCAAATCGTCAGGCAAAGGACGTGGATTTGGCTTCAAGGGCAAGGGCCGTGGAAAAGGTCGTGACGGCCTTTTGCAGAGGATCGCCAACAGTTACTGCCGCCTTTGCAATCAAAAAGGGCATTGGAAAAATGAATGCCCAAAGAAAAGTCAGACCGTGGACAGTGGTGCTACGGCCAATCTGGCCGAAATGACAGGAGCTGATGGAGATCCTGAAGATATCCTCGTGATCAACGAGATGCCAGATGAGGTGGTCTCTGAAGATGAAGCCGATGAGACTCACGTTTTCACTGAGGCACGTCCGATCAATTGTACAGAGTCCTGCATTTCCGCCGTTTCATTTTTTGACCTCTCATGTATTTCAGTCACTAAGTCTGCCATTCACATTCCCTGTCAGGATGCCTTTCTCGTTCGTGAGCTGTTAGGTCATAACCAAAGAAATAATTTGCAGCAAAGAATTTCCAAATTCATCCAGCCTAAGAAACGTCAGTCCGTGCTGTTTCCTCAAAGAATCCGATCATTTCCCGCTGCACGGCACAGGTTGGATCTACCTTCAGCACCGGCTGAAGCAACTGCCACGACCGAACTTTGTCGTGCTGCCACTGCAGTAGCTACCTGTTTTGTGTCAAGCACTGATCGTCCCAGCTTGGCCATTTTGGATACAGGAGCAAGTCGATGTGTGATCGGTGAAAATGTTTGGAAACAAGTGCTGGCCAGTTTGCCCGAGATTCTGCAGAATCAAATTCGTATCCATGACAGTCAAGTGAAATTTCGTTTTGGCAATAATCAGTCTCTTACAAGTTCATTTCGTGTACAAGTTCCTTTGATGAATCAATCAGGTAAGAAGAGATTGTGGCTTTCCATTGAAGTAGTGCCTGGTAACACGCCATTTCTTTTCAGCAAGAGAGCTTTCAAACAACTTGGTGGCATTCTGAACACCACTGATGATTCTTGTTTTCTTCAACGCCTGAATAGGTCCATTGATTTGAGCTTAAGTAAGACTGAACTGTATTTGCTTGATATCGCCCAGTTGTGCCTTCCTGACCACTATCCACCCGATAATTCAGTATCCGAGAGTTTCCATGTTGGGGTCACAGAACGACATGAGTCTGTTGAACATGGCTCACCTGATACTGATCATTGTGTTTCACATCCGATAGCCAACATCTCAAGTGCGAAGACAGTCATTTCGAGCCCATCGATTCCTGAGTTTGCTTGCAATGCCTCAGGGTCAGATGCTGATCACGTTGAAAGGAATTGCCGAGACTCTGCTGAGTCTATTGACCCTTCTCCTTCAGGTGATGATGCATCAGATCGAAACCAATCCGGCCTTGGAATCGGAAGAAGAAAGTCCTCACCAATCCGAGACCCAAGCCATGATGAACATGATGCAGGAGCTCCAGTCTCAACGGAACCTTGTGCAGGAGATGATGAATCAGCAAAGCCGTGCATCACGTTCCAAGGCTGCAAGTGGACCCCCGACTGGACGTCTTTCCCTTCCTCCAGAAGGGACAACGCGTCGAGGATTGGCCATGAATCGTCCATCAGTGGAGACAACGTCCCAGCAGTCATGGTCAGTGCTGGAGGAAGAGGAGATCTTGCTGGAAGAACCATGGTGGAAGAAGCCATCCAGAACTTCAACCGGTGGAGTACCTGCTCCTCGAAGTCCTCCTGTGATGGCTCTGCCCGCATCATCAACGACCAATCCAACAAGTATACAGTGGTGACTCCTGGAACAAGCATGGTTCCTGCAGTGCCGTCACCGGCCCTCAACATGGAAGAGTGGGGTCGTCGTGTGATCACCTGGGGAAGGAAGCATCGAGGACAGACGTTCGAATTCACGACCCAGGCTATGTGACATGGAGCATGGCTCGATTCCGAACACTGCCTCCAGATCAGCAAGATTTCTGTCGATACTGCCAGTTGATGGAACCCAACAACAGCTGAAGATGGACACTCGTTTTTGCATAGATAAAGGTTTCCGTAGATCTGTCGCAGAAACTAGATCCTTCCTAAAGAAGTCTTCTCAACAGCCCAGTTTTGACGTAAAGACCCCTGAGAGTCTAGAACATGCCGCCCGAATTGCTGAGGAAGCCTTTGTATCTCCGCAGTCGAGTGTTGTGAGAGAGCCACTGATCCTGTTAGAAGTCTATGCCAACGAACACAGTTCTCTTACTGAGGCTTTTCTGAAAAGAGGTTTATCAGCCATGAGATTCACCAAGAAAGACGGTGAATTGTCCACAGTTGAAGGTCGACGTAGGTTATGGGATATCATCTCCAGGTTTCAACCCGAATACATATGGGTTGCCCCCGAATGTGGCCCATGGTCTGGTTGGTCTCGTCTAAATCAATTCAAGAGCCTTAAGTTGTTTGATAAGATTGAATCCGAACGTCAAGCACAAAGGACTCACATCGAACTGTGTGCCAAGTTGTGCAGATTTCAGAAGGATCGAAATCGCCAGTTCTGCCTTGAACAACCTTTGAGCTCACAGATGCCTCAAGTAAAGGAATTTCAAGACATCCTTAACTTGACCATAAAGTCAACTTTTGACATGTGTGCTTTTGGTTTGAAGATTCCTGGAACCGAAAGATTCCTTCGCAAGTCCAGCATGGTGTATACCACTGACGTTGACTTGGCCCAGAAGTTAGAAACTTTTCGTTGTCCAAATAATCATGAACATCAACCGATCGCTGGAAGTGTGTCTGTGAAGCATCAACGTCAAGCGCTTTCACAATTTTGCGCTTCTTACTGTCGAGGTTTTGCCGTCAAGATCGCTGGGATCATTGGTAGACGTTTTCAAGAAGCCTTTCATGAAGATGAATCACCTCCCAAGAAGTTTCGTTTTTCGGCCCATCCTCACAAGAGAGCTAGGCTAGATACTTCGTCGCAGAAACCTGATCCTATTGACCTTGATTCCGATGAGCTGACAGCTCCGGGCACCGGTAGTAACGAGGCAGATCCGAATCAGGCTCCTGCTGATGCAGGCAGATCGTCAGGAAGCGAAATTTCCTGGAATTCACTCATGTCTATGGCTGATGGATGTGCCCCCAGAGTTGGCAACATCAAGTTCGGAGCCGACTCCGAAATCACCCAGAGCATGCAGCGTTTGGTTCCAGGAATGCACATTCAATGTGTTTTCGTTTGCAGAGGTACTGAAAGATTTCAGTTACCCCCACAAATCACTCCTGACTTTCCTGTTCGATACACTGTTTGTCAACATCGTCATACCGGAAGCATTCATGATTTTGGTGCTGAAAATTGGACTGAGTTGAAGCGAAGCTTACGCATTCGTGCTAGTGTTCCCAGCAAAGTGTGTTTAACTGCTTTCGGAACTTCATTGAATGTGCCAGATGATGAGTCTTTCATTCCGCCACCTATGCCTGCTCCTGCCGAGCAATCAGTCCTGCCTTCCATACCTGAAGAACCTGAGATTCCAAGACCTGAAGACATCGCTCATCCTAAGTTGCCTGACCTTTGTGAAGGGTGGGCTCCACCGCCCACACCCTTACATGGTCCCAAATATCGAGCACTTAGTGACCAAGAGAAATCCGATTTAGCTTTGGTTCATAGAAACCTTGGACATCCTGATCCTAACGTACTGTCAGCACATTTGAGGGTTCAGGGCGCAGCACAGCACATTGTTGAAGCCGCTCTTGAATATGTTGTGATACATGCGTAGAGTCTGTCGGCCGTAAACATCAAAGACCTGCAAAATTACATGATCCTTTGGAATTCAATCAACTTGTAGGTATTGATGGTTTCTACTGGTCGGGGAAACAGGGCTTCCAAGTACATGTCCTTCATTGTATCGATGAGTCATCTCTCTTTCACCTTGGAAGACGTTGGAAGAATAGAAATCCTGATTTTGCCATGAACCTTTGGAATGAATTTTGGACATCTTGGGCTGGTAATCCCCAAAAGATCTATTCAGATCCTGCCGGGGAATTCAGGTCACAGGAATGGAAGACATCCCTCCAAGCCCGTAACATCTGCCCAGAACTGACCACTGAAGCGTGGCAACGTGGTCGTTTTGAGAGACATGGTGACATACTCAAGGCCACTCTTTCCAGACATCAGGGATATAGCCCCGAACAGATCGTTTTGGGGAAAGCGGTTTCTCTTCCAGCTTCCATTTGTAGTGATGAAAGTCTCAGCGCTCACAGCCTTGCTTTAGGAAGTGACCAGGATAGCGAAAGATTCAGAAGACACCTGGATCAACGTTCTCTTGCCCGTCGGGCTTTCTTGCTGACTGATAATGACCAGGCTCTTCGTCGAGCCTTATATCGCAAATCCAGGCCAACTCGTGGACCATTTCTTCCCAATCAATTAGTGATGTATTGGATGAAGCGCTCTAAATCAAGCAGACATGAGCGTGGTCGATGGCATGGACCTGCGAAAGTCGTTATGCAAGAGAGCAACTCTGGAGTTTGGATTTCTCACATGGATAGATTATTCAGGTGTGCCCCTGAAAGTCTTCGACCGGCATCTCTAAGGGAATGGAATTCAAGCAGTGGAAATCCTGTGTTTGTCCCACAGCAAAGTTCTTTTGAACCCACAGAGCTTCCTTCACCTGTAGGTCCCATGAAAAAACCAGAATGCTTTAGAACCTCCTGGTTATGAGTATGCGCCCACAACACCTGGTGATCCTGCAAATGAAATGCCTGTGAGTCCCCAAATTTCTGGACAACCTGAGAGCGAAATCGTTCCTGAAAGCCTTCCTCCGACTGAGATGTTTACTCCTCAGGTCAGTCAGGATCCCGCAGTCCCATTGACTTCCGGAGGTACTGGTGGTGAATCATCTGCGATTGACTTAGAGGCTCCACAAGCCGAGAGTGATGAAGCACTGTGTTCCTCATGTCAACCGATTTTGCATTGTGAAGATATTCTTTCCACATCAGAAGATCTGTTGTCCTGGGACACGTTGAGTGCTAACCAACAAACCAGTGATATTCTTTTGGCCCATGATGAACTGGTGTTTCATGCCGAGCCCCTCACTTGTTGTGAAGAACAATGTTATAGCTTGGAAATTGATCTGAATGAGAATGACCTTCATAAGCGGTTTAATGAAGCCAAGCCAGAAGCCATGGTTCACGTTGCCAGTGTTTCCAAACGAGCTCGAGCTGAGGTGCAAGTAAAGAATCTATCTCTAGAGGAACGCATTTTGTTTGAAAAAGCCAAAGATGCCGAATTAAATTGTTGGATTCAAACTAATGCCTTACGACCTGTCCTTCGAAGAAGTCTCAATCCAGAACAGATTCTTAAGAGCCGCTGGGTTTTAACTTGGAAGAACTTGGAAGATTCCAGTGCCCAACCCAACAATTCTACTCAGAATTCTCGTAAAGCCAAAGCAAGATTAGTGGTTCTGGGTTTCCAAGACCCCAAGTTAACGGAAGTAGCTCGTGATGCACCAACATTGACTCGTGAAGGTAGAAACACGATTCTTCAGACCATTGCCAGCATGAAATGGCGTCTATCCTCTTTTGATATCAAGACAGCATTTCTAAGAGGTAAAGCCGATGATTCTAACCCCTTGGCCATGGAACCACCCGTTGAACTTCGCAAGAAGCTGGGTCTTACTGATCAGCAAGTTTGTAGTCTCATTGGTAATGCATATGGGAGAGTGGATGCACCACTTCTTTTCTACAAGGAATTGGTAACTCAACTCAAGAAGCTGAACTTCCAAGTACATCCGTTAGAACCTTGTATCTTCATTTTGGAATCCCAGAGCTCCCAAGGTAGGATCCTTCACGGTGTTCTAGGAACCCATGTTGATGACGGTATTTGCGGAGGTGACCAATATTTCCATGACCAAATTAACAAACTCAAAGCTGTGTTGCCCTTTGGTGCCTTTAAACAACAGAGATTTGTTTTCACTGGTATCGCTTTAGAACAGTTGCCAGACTTTAGTATCTCTGCCAATCAAGAGGACTACGTTCACGCGATTCCTGCCATTGATATCGGCCGTCAGAGAAGACAGCGACCTGATGAACCTATTCATGAAACAGAATTGACTAAATTGCGTGGATTGGTTGGTAGTCTGCAATATGCAGTGACTCATACTAGACCTGACATGGCTGCTAAGTTAGGTGAAATTCAATCTCAGATGTCCCGTGGAACGGTTGCCACATTGATTGCGGCTAACAAGGTTCTGAGGGAGGCCCAAGAGTTTGCACATGTAAAGATTTGTTTTCGACACATTCCTGTCTCTGAAGTGTCGCATGTTTCTTTCGGTGATGCATCATTTGCTAGTCCTAAGCAGTTGTCGTCTCATCAAGGAACCATCATATGTGCCACCGATCAGAAACTTAATGATAATGAGCAGGCCCCCATTTCTCCGTTGATTTGGACATCTAAGAAGATCTCTAGAGTCGTCAGGTCGACTCTTTCTGCTGAAGCCTTTTCGATGTCACGAAGCCTTGATCAGCTTGGATGGATGCGCTTGCTCTGGGGTGTTTTAGTGATTCCCAAGTTTGACTGGCGGAATCCAATTGTGGGTTTGAAGCAATTGCCTATCTCCATCATTGTAACTGACTGTAAAAGCCTTTATGACCTTGTAACTCGGTTAGCCATGCCTTCATGTGAAGAGTTTCGTACCACCTTAGAAGTTCTACTTATTCGAGAAAGATGCAGTGAGCATAGTGTTTTCAGGTGGATACCCACATCTCTCCAATTGGCGGATCCACTTACTAAGCCGATGGATTCAGTTCTACTCCGTACGGTGCTGGCCTCCGGTGAGTTTCAATTGTTTGACGAACAAGCATCTCTCCGGTGTAACTCTGAAAGGAAACAGGCCATTTCGTGGATTAAGTCAAAGAGCCAGTCACATCAATAATTGTTTTTGGGGAGTGTGAAATCTTCCAAATAGTTTCCTTGATGTGACTAAGTGGTAACATGAGAGGTCATGCCTATCCATCTGCGGTCATTCCCGCGTCAAATGCCAGTGGTGGGTAGCGGTTGCGGAACGTCGTGGGACGACGTCTTGAGCCATAGTCTGTGGTGGTGAAAAAGGTCGCTGGGCGCTTTCGAGACAGGGTCTCATTCTGAAATCAACTGGATACTTGGATCCTCCTTTTCATTTGATTGGTCAGGGACCACTTCTTGATCTTTGAGGGCTACTGGTGGGTCTTTCACAGTATGTGGGTCTTTCACAGTATGTATGTATGTATGTATGTATGTATGTATGTATGTATGTATGTATGTATGTATGTATGTATGTATGTATGTATGTATGTATGTATGTCCCTGTGTATGTCCCTGTGTATGTCGTGTAAACTATGTGTGTGTGCATGTGTGTACTCTTTTTTCTACCTCGTATGATCCCACTGTCCAGTTTTTTCTTGAGGTGTACAACCCATAAATGACTTCCAGTTTGAAGTATCTGGAGGGATAACATTGACAGCTTAACTAGTCCTGGTGTGGCAGTTTAAAAACATCACAGGCTTGGCATCTGTAGCTTTGCCAACAAGTGGCTCGACGCACCCCTGCTCTGGCCGCCTGTGAACACCATTGGTGAAATGCCTGAGGCAACAAAGTGAAGGCCCGACCAACTGTTGCTGCTAAATGGAAGAAAAAACACGCCTTCCATCATTTTTGAAGATTTTTCCGTAAGTGGGTGGAGAAAGGTGTTGAATCTCTTCAGCAATTTTGGTATGGCAATTCACTTTGCTATCCTGCTGCCGTGCCAGTCCTCCACGGCATTTGAGCTTTGTTGGTGTTTCAAGCCTTGCCACAAATCTCGCCAAAGTACTAGTCCAGCCACACACGAGATGGATCTATTTGTTCTAAAGCTTCTCAATTTTCCAGTTTATCAAAAATCCATTTATCCAAAGTCATTCAAGAGCATCCAAAAAGGATCAAAAAGGCATTATATTCTAGAGCAAATTCTCTGCCACTGTCCATCAATACACGTGCAAAATCACTATAGTTCTCCTACCAAGCAACTGTAGTGAACGGTGACCTCCACACCAGGAAGCTCTCTCACCAGTATACTGGCCTCCAAATTTTTGCTCCCATGCAAAACCCATGCAAAAAACAAGAAAAAACTGCACGATGCCGCCAAGGTACCCATTCCAGTAATGGCTCCCCAGGTTTCTTGTTTGGTATATTGAGGCCAGAAAGAACGCCCGCACTTTGTGCTTTTTGCAGCAGGCCACGAGCGTGCCTGTCAGGTTTCCACCATTCGGATCCAGTAGGATTGAACATCTCTCGAGTTCGCAGGAGCTCAATTGATGTAATCTTTTCAATGACTGTCGAAGAAAACCATGAACAAACCATGTGCTACAACACAAATTTGCATCTTGGAGATTGCCTTTCGTTTAAGATAAAGGATATCCAACCACCAACAATGTAACTAGACGCGAAAACTCCACTTCCCGCCTTTGATAGCCTGAAGAATCATGGATACCCATAAGCTCCAATCGGCATGTTGGCATCAGGCCTGTATGGCCCAATAAAAAAAAAGAGTACCCATTTTTTTACACTTGTTGCATTGTATGACCTTTTTTGCCAACACTTTCATGATATTTTATGCCTCCCAAAATAATCGTCACCTTCTCATGACCTGTGCAACATTTAATCTCAGTTGGACATCTCTGAAGCGCAGCCTTTGACCAAGACGTGCTCCTGGCCTCGTCTTCCTCGTCTGGCGATTGAGAATAAAGCAACTGCAGCTGCTCGATGCGGAATGCCTCAATGATGCAGCCACTCCCTCTGAGAAAGTGGAAGGCTATATCATACATATATTATGTGAAACTGCAAGCAGGCTTGGCTAATACTTGAAGACTGCAGCATTCTGATGGTCAAACATAGGATTTCGTCTTCGTCTAGGAGAAGTGATGGTACACAATCCGGCGGTGCTTCCAGCTAAGCTACTCAATGGACCTGGGAGGAATCTCCTTGACTTGTCACTGCCGGATCTTCCCTGAGCAAAGAGTTACTATATCAGTCGTCATGCACCAGTTGTGACAAAGTCTTTCCAAATGTTCAAGAAATTGGACTGATCTACTGTTGATGGCTGAAATCCTGCACCGGTTAATAGATAGTATCCTATTATTTACAGGGTTTCATACATTCCAGGTGGTGATCGCCGGATTTCTGAACCATCAACCGTAGGACTGATCTATCAAGCTGCAGTGGCCAATGGCTTGTAGCTGTTGGGTAAGAGTAGTGCAGTTGGACCTTGCAGGAGGGATACATCATCAGGATCTACCAGGTTACCACCAACCACAGGAGCCTCAACATTTTTCCTGGGACCTACTGGAAGTACTTAGTACATTTATACATCCACAATATCCACAATCCACAGGACTGAACAGTTTCTTTGTTTTTTTTTGGGAGGCACCAGTTTTCCAACCAAAGTCCACAGATCCTTTTAATGATGGCCAGCTGGATATGCTATGATAGCTAGATTCTGTGGGTCAGGTTCTAGAATGTAGCTTTGAGTTTGGTCTCACTCCCACTTCCGGAAGTTGCGGCATAGCATGTTGGTGGTTTCTGACACTTGCGGGGTTTTGGCATGGCACAGCTTCCTGCTATTAGGATATACCACCTGACAGCTGAGCGGAAATTTTGAAGCTTGACGTGTTTTATTTCAGATGTTGGTCCTCCAGTAAGGTACTATATTCCTCAACAATGAACAAAACAAATACCTACTACCAGTAGTAAAAACATGCATGGTTTCACTAAAGCACGCTGAAACCATGTAGCGTGCTGCCCTAAAGACTCCCGAGCACCCATGCTCCAAACAGCAAGAACCATGGTTCCGAGGTCTGGCTATGACGGCTATGATTAAATTAGCCTTTCCAAATCGTTCCAATCCTCCATTTTGGCAATCAATGATTTTGAGACACCTCCACATCCTACAGGTCAGTACAGCCACTTTTGTGACCTAGGCACTGAAGTTTTCGGGTCTCAAAGATACCAACATTCGATTCGCACATCCGCTGAAGCTGGGCAAAGATGCAGTTGTTTAACAAATGGCAGCAGAGTTTTGATGGATGTCTTCGTTTCTGCCATGCAAACCTCAGATCCACATTGACAAGTCAATTTCAATTGGCTGCCGATTCGAAGATTTGGAAGCCACCGAACTCGCCGGTTTTCTGCGACATTTTGAAGCGAGTCATTCTCAGCCGTCCTTGGCGGAAGGCGTTTCCGGCAACGGAGTGCCTCAAGGGTCTAGCTAAATCCCAGAACCCTCCTGTAAATGACAAAATCTGCTGGAACTCGACACCGGCGCAACGTCTACAACATACAACCAACGATCATTTTTTTCCACAAAGAAGTAAAGCACAACTCAATTGAATGAACAGCTATTATGCACAGTAGATTATGAGAGCAGATACAAGAGCAAAGGATGGTGCTACAGCATGCCATTGTATACTGTGCAATGTGCATCTGTAGACTGTCTGCTGTGTCGATTGACCTTGTGTTTTGGAAAACTCAAGGTGTGGAAAATCTTTGGAAACATGCAAATCTATGCAAATCTGTTTGACATGAGTTGATTGAGTTGTCATCTGATTCTTCTTGTCACATTCTCGAACACACTTCCAGGTGCAGCTCCGACATCTTTAAATAGTCGGAACTCAGCATGCACAACGTATCAATGCAGTGCCTCTTCCTTTTTTCGCAGTTTCAAAGAGCAAGAGGCAGCAAGAAGAAGAGCTGGGTGTTTGGTCTGGGAGTTTACAAAGTGAGATGATGACTAGACTAGTCTGAAACTTTCTTAAGCTCCTGCCCATGTATGATGTAACAAGCAAAACATACTAGTATATGCAAAGATTTGACATCACATGCATTGAATTGTTTTGATAATGTTGTTTCTTCAACTTTAGCACCACTTTCGCATTACAATCTCACTTTGTAAAAAATCCCGACGCAAAGGACGAATGCTTGAATTCGCTTCAGGAAGCACAAATGACAGCCTAAACCGGCGGCCTGAAGCCGTAGCCTGTGTATCCTGTTCCGTGACTGACAGACTCGACTTTGAGCCATTCAGGCTGAAGGTCCAGCAGTGACGGAAGCTCCCAAGTAACCTGAAAAACAAACGGCCCCCCCGGTAAACACGAAATTGGAGACTTACCAAAGTGGGTTGACATACCGGAATCTTGGAGACTTACAAACACGATTCAAACAACAAAGGGGAACATCCCAAATTGGATCTTGCGTTTTCACCGCTAACCTCCTAGCACAAGGAGCGTTGTCTTAAATTGATCTATCCATGCTTTCTTATGTTTTCTTTTGAATGTGGACACTTGGCTGTCCATGGGTGTCCTACAGGCACTTTAAACATTAAGGCACGCCATATTGATGTATGATATACATTGATAAACAGAAATTGTCCACCTCACATCAAAGTCAATAACTACCACATGACTAAACAAATACTCACATATGTATATTCAATAAATATATGCTATGCTTCCACCCAGGCACTTCAGCTGCTAGCCGCACCACGAGGCGGGGAAGACCGCCACATGCGACGATTTGTGGAAGCGAAGCAATTCTGCGCCTTAAAGGCCATGAATTGGAAGAATGGAATATACTATTGGTGGTTTCAACCCAATATATGGGTTTTAGGCCCTCAATATATGGGTCATGAGTCATAACCCCAAAAAATGAAGGTTTTGGGTTCCCATGGTTGGTGGTTTCAACCCATTTGAAGAATATTCGTCAAATTGGATCATGAAACCCCAAACTGGGGAAATGAACATTTTTACAATATTTGAGTTGCCACCACCCAGTGGATCTTTATACCAGCATCTTCCAAAGGGTGCTGTTTTAAACCCTAGGGGATGGTTTTTATGTGCACCCCTTATCATCCATTCAGCATCCCGAAAGGAAGATTCAGGTATATTGTTCCATCATTTTCTGTCAATGAAATTTGTCTGTCAAATTGCTGATTTCTGATGAAAACAACAACTGGTACTAAATCTGCAGTTATGCTGCATGCAATCATATGAACTCCATCCATGGTCCATATCTTTTCAATCAATTCATATGATATACAGAAGTTAATATATGAAACTACTTAGAGAATGACGCCTGTTGCGATGCTGCATTTTCCAAATTCACCAATTTGACCAAGGAACAAAAGATCTTCGTTGGGCCGCAGTGGCTCGGCTGCCTAGCTACATCTCTGGATACCCCTCCAAAAACTAACAGCTTGCCCCCTGAAATGGTTGGCAAATGATCCTTTCCTTTTGAACTGGCCCTCTTTTTTGGAGGGGTATCTTTTGAAATCAAACTTTTCATCCCTAGACAAGGACATTGAAATCTGCTCCTACCGATCTCGGCTTTGAAGTTCTGCATATAGAACAATTGAAACAATGAAGATTTCAAAAAACAATATTTGGCAAATTCATGTACTTGCTAGCATATGTCTGCTTTCGAACACATGAACATTATGACATATTATGACCTTTATGTAAAGATCGAGCTTTTCGGGGCTGCTTCTTGCCTTTTTTGTTCCTTTTTGTCCCTCTTCAAATGAATCGAGCAAACATGTGTTTTTTGGCTTAATATATTCTATAGACGCACTTGTCCTGATAAACTTCACCCTGTCAGTCTTTGAACCATGGGCATGTCATGATTGCTTCATAACTTCATGCCAGTATGATTCCCCCAGAGCAGCATCAGTGAATGTGCAGCCAAGTAACTGCCTTCGCAGCAGGCCATAGATCCAACGGGAAGAGTGGCCGATGCAGCCTGGGTAAAAAGTCACCAAGCTCAACCAGCCATTTTCAGATGGCAAATCTTCCAGCAAATTTTTGGAGATGGATTCGGATGTTTCCGAAAATGGTGGTATATACCCCCAAATCATCCAATTTTAATAGGGTTTTCCATTATAAATCATCCATTTTGGGGTACCCCTATTTTTGGAAACACCCAGATTTGTTCTTGAAGTTGCTCAACATCCTTTTTTATTTGGAAGGAACTCTACCAAAACATAGGAACTCGGTAACAACACATCTAACAATTGAAGTGGTTGCCTCTGCAGGAAGAGCTGGGCTGCCTGGCGGATCACTTGTAAAAAGATGGGAGGGGCTTACAGTACGAAGAGGGTGGTGGTCAAGGGATGTCAAAGGTACTTGTATACTTGATAGTACTCGATAAATCTTGAAAAGTTAATCATAATTGGACTGATATTAGTTTGAAGGACATGAAAGGAACGTTAAAAGAACCCACCAGAAAATGGTGAACAACAACGATTCCAAGGAAACAAAACGGTTGCCGCTGGCCTCCACGTCTGGGAGTGGCCCCAAAGCGATATTCACCGGCCTCACAGAAAGCACTGTTGATTTGGATGGCTCGGGCCCTTGGGCCTTGGGCCCCTCTGCACCACTGAGGCGCCACACTTCCACCTGTCTCCTCCTTCACCATCAAGCCTGTACAACGGTGATCGCCTGGCTACAGAAAACATATGGTGAAATCTTGTAAAAACATGTAAAATCCATAGTTGATAGTCACAGTGTCAGTACTGATATTACTGCCCTGCCTTGTAATTAGAAGGCACAACTGCGGATGCTTGTCAAGTATTTCAGGAACAAACTCGTCTCTCCTCAGACCGGGCTGCGCTTAAAAACACTAAGACGAGTCAATCACATCCTGTGAAGAATAACAGAACTCAGAGGTTGCTGCCAACCAAACTGCTTCTCAGCGCGATCGATCAGCAAGCCTGCACATTTACAATTTCACAGCAAAAAAATATATTCAATATATCTTTCGGTCTATGTTAGCATCCAATCCCCATACAAACATGGTGCAAAACCAACCTCAACATGAGACTTTTTGAGACTTACTACAACAACCCCTGAGTCTGCGCACATGCTCGTCCATTCGAGGCAAGTCCAGCGGCCTGTGGCGATGCTGAAAAATTGGGGCCCTACCCCCCAAAAAACCACACCATATGGTCGTTTACATGTCGGTTACTATGCTGATTATTCATCGTTATTCTGATCTTCTAAGATCTTCTAAGCATATCTAACCATCAATTTTGGGATCAATAATTTGTTGGAGCGACAGCATTCGACAGCCATGTGCAATTTTTGCTGTGTCTGTTTTGTTGAAATGCTGAAGCAATCTATTTCCTCTACTAAAGCTGAAGAACAGTGGAAGACTGTGGGCCAAGCCATGGGTTTGACATGTTACTAAGGCGGATGCAGCAGCGAAAATCGATAAATGGGCGCATGCCTCTGTACCTGTATCAAGTACATCTGCATATGGAAAAAAATGAATCCTAGCCTGGTAAAATAGGAAACAAGAATGTGAGGTTGTACGTTGTTTTGTAATGTTTTGTACTGGCTGTTTTTTTCAGAAATGATTGCTGTTCTCATCATGTTCTCACCTGCTCTCCGACTGTACAGAAGTATACGTACGTATGCATCGTGCTTGGTCTGGCAAACCGATAAACCGTTTCAAAAACCTCAAGAAGTGGAAGAAAGTTGCACTTCTCGCGAGAACCATCAAACATGAATGTGTGAACTTTAATATTCCAAGTAGAAGCATGCCTTCTAACCCCGGACCTGTCTCTGAATCAAGTTGTGAATTCTGCAAGGACCTGAGTTCACAATCTGCTACAATATCTTACAATCATACGCTACCCATGTTCAAACCTCGAGTTTGAGTGCGCGACACGTAAGCCAATCGGTGCTTGCCCTTGACCTCTCAACAGAACCGTCTGAAGGTGGAGGTTACAACATCTTTTTGCTGTCATGAAAGTAAAACTGCTAAGAACATGGTGAAAAAGGACTCAATTCTCTTCCAGCTGGTTTCAGTTTCATCAATTTGAACGTCATGAATCAAAGCAAAAATCTTCTTACCAACCGGGTGAAAATTTGAACAACTGCTGAACGAGACCAACCGCTATGCTCCCAACTGGCGCAAATCTGCGCCCAGGAGCCGTAGCGAAGCGGCAAAGCTCTGCACCTGGTTTTAGGAAGTCATTCCGAGTTCGGCATGATGCACTGACACCATGAACACCCCCTTCAATAGGATCCTTATACATAATGGTTTATTATAATCCCCACATAACTAGGTAGTATAATTGGTATAATAATCCCCTATACTATATACACTGGTTATTTTTTCGTTGCTCGGGTAGACTGAGGCCCAGGCTGATTGCACTTTTTCCAATTCCGCAGGGTCCATGAAGGATGATCACACGCCGGCCTAGTGAAGAAGCAGGTTGTTCGGTGTTTTTCATTCTTTGACAGTTCTTGATGATTACCAACTGCTACAAAACACCGACTAGTATTTCTTCTACATAAGTTTCTTATCTATTCGGTTGAAATACCATGAAATACACTAATATTCACTTAATTTGCAACAACCACAGTTTGCCTGACATTATTTGCATATATACTGTAATAACATGTAATAATAATACAGGTACCAGGTATATTTTCCCCTTTTTTCCAAATCTCCATTTCCCCAGGTTTTCAA
The DNA here is from genome assembly GCA_000507305.1 of Breviolum minutum Mf 1.05b.01. Taxonomy (NCBI): domain Eukaryota; class Dinophyceae; order Suessiales; family Symbiodiniaceae; genus Breviolum; species Breviolum minutum. Next base: position 2,473 of record DF242733.1, on the reverse strand, counting down.
CAAATCCACCTCTTGGTGCTCCAAGTTGTTGCAAAAGCCTTTGTAGGTCAACGCCTCGACCAAGAAAGTCCTCGCAGTCCTGGTGGTGTTGCAAGTTCCCATACCACTAGACTCACTGATATTCACTGATAGAACTCTCTCCTGTGGCAGGCTTTTACTGGAGCAAATGCTCATTGGCAGCTCTGGAAGGGCCATTGGATCGTCCTGGAAATCATGGTTGCATGATATTGGATGAACATGCTCCACAATGACGATCTGCTGTTTTCCCACAAACACCGAAGATCCTCAGCATCAAGGTCATCTGCATTGGGTATTTTGGGGGCCTTGGCAATCGCCAAGTGGAGGTGTTCAGTAGCAGATTCAACGGAGATTTAACATGGGCCTTTTGAATCCTTTTGATTTTGTATCGTTGTTTCATATTCCATCACTCATGTTTCATGTCTTCCTTCATCATCCAATCCTTCATGAAGGGAACCAGCAGTTCCCTGGCACGCCGCAAGTTCCCTGGCCTCAATATCTGCAACATGTTTGTTCTGACCTCACGCTGTGGATAAGTCTGGATATGTCGTGATGCTGAGAGGAACATGCGGTACGTGATTTTTGTTGAAAGGTGATGAGCTTCATTGAGATAACAACCGAAAACAACAAATCCTAGGATAGCGGTCCGTATTAGGATCTCTATGAAGACCCCTCTCAAGATGCCATTTGCGGTATCCTGCCTGGAGTCTCAGGAGATATGGCAACAGGTATCCATGGATTGCAGCTCCTTCAACATTGCAACATATTGCAACTCTGATGCACCAAGATCACAAGTTGGCAATGAGGTCCTCCCCAGAGGAGCAGCATGTGGAACTGAACCTAATGCTCACGAAATGTATCGTCTATAATTGTCCCAAGCACAAAAAGCCTGGGATCTAGTGTGAAAGCCAAGCAAGAAATTAAGGACCGGACCTTTTTCCAAGAGAAGCAACTGATCGACATCTGCTTGGATTGTCTTATTTGAAGCGGTCTTCAATGCCTGCAAGCCAAGCTTCATTTCACACCTACCAGTCGCAATCCTGTCGTGCCTCTACCTACCTACTCTATGAAACGCTGGGAAACAGCAGCAAAGCAGCAGAAACGAAGCACAACCAAACAAGATGCATGACTCAAAAATCAAATTGTTGAATTTGCTCACGGACTATGAGATTTGGGAAGAGAACAGCTATACTTTACGTAGCCCTGAATCATTACCAACCCATCGTTGTGGGTTGTGACATATGATTCTCTGAGGAGGAATCTCTTCCCCTTTCCTCCAATATCCCAGGTTTTTTGGCAGCCCAAAAAGAAGCGCCTCTTTGGCAGCTCTAAAGGCCAAGTGTACTCGAGATGCTAAATCTGTTCCATTGCCTCCACGTAAGGAGTCGGATGTCCTTGGACCGTTGGAAGAATTTCAACTTCTACATCAACCAAACCTTCTGCAACTGACTGGACCAGGACTTCCATGGGATCTGAGTCCAATACTCAAGGCAACTGCAGGCACAATGAAGTCTCCGATAAAAGTGGGATGCAAAGATTCGGGCAGTAGAATCACCTTGGCATCGTCACCCATCATCAACGGCATATGTCTGCATCGGGGCTGCAACTCATCAACGAAGCTAAGGATCAGAACGAAGTTGCCCTGTGGCAACGATTGCAAAGGATGCTCCAGCATCAAGAAGTGCACGGCCAGCCTGTTAGCTTCCAGACTCTGTAGGATGGCAGAACATTTCAATGTCCCTGCTTTGGCTTGAATTTTTTCATGTCGCAGGGCCATGAAATTGAATGGGTGTGGTGGAGGACTGTCAAAAGACTCGAACGTTGCAAGATGCAAGCCCGAAACGTTTGATGTGAAGATGACAAAAACATCAAAAACTATGAGCAACTTACATCAGTAGGGTACCGTAAGTCTACTTGCACACGTAATTGAAGTTGAAGCATTGTTCCGTTCTACAATCCAGTGACATCAAATTCCTTAGAATTGATACGATTCTGTGCGATTCTGTACGTACAACCCAAAGCGTACTTCCACAGATTCCACAAGTTCCAGCCATGGATTGGCGCCTGCTCCCCTTCGCAAGCCAGCACAGAAACACCCAGCGGAGGTGTTTGGCACTTGAAGAGGGCCTTGGAATAATATCAAAAGGTGTTAGAAATGACACTTGATCAAAGCAGGCAATTCGTTGCTACCGATATCCTTTCACATCCAAGGGGAGGTGAAGGGTGGGATTTCGTTGCCGTCCGTGTGATGGAAATAGGCAGTGACCTGTTTTGTGTTTTGTCTTTGGTTTTCCCCCTGGGATTCAACATTGGTAGCGGAGCTCTGGCTCACTGCACCTTTGGTGAAGTGAGTGGAGTTCAGGATAGTTAGGTGGTCACTGATTATTTCTAATCACACCTGCCATGGCATCCAGAGAGCAAGCTGGTCAAGAGGTGCCCGTAAGCCCTACACCGG
>DF242732.1:0-51288 GCA_000507305.1 Breviolum minutum Mf 1.05b.01 | reverse complement strand
TTTTTTTTTAATGTCAACAAATCCGCCTAATTGATCTTCAACTGTTTGAGGCTTTATTGGTCGTTGCATTTGGTACTTTGTTCATCACACTCCAGTGCACCTGTTTGGTGGTGGACCTCGTTGGGGTTACTGAAAATCCCAAGGAATCCCAAGCAATCTCTGTAGGATGTAGGGATTTGGTTCAGACGCACGGATGTCACTGTTGGAGCGTTCATCAAACCGGTTCAGCTGAAAAAGGTCGGGGAAATATCCAGTTTGCTTGGAATGGGAAGATGGAAAGATGTCAAACAAAAAAACTAAGGTTGCTGGCGTACAATATCATTAAATTATGAATGGAAGCATGTTGTAATTGAAACAATTATTGAATCTATCTACATATAGAAACGATCTATGGAAACAAGCAAAAATAAATCCATTCAGGCACAAACCATTTGATGGATATTATCACATGGACACTGTGTCTAATGAAGAGATTCTCCTGATACCATCGGTGTAGAAGATTCGTATTGGAATGTTCATGGCTTTTTGTAACTGAAACCAATCCATCATGCAACTTGACCTTGGATGTAGAAGCTCCGCAGTTTCGTCTTACCGTGAGACACCCATTGATATTTGTGAGCTAATGATCTGGAACCGGGAATGATAGTAGCTATTTCCTTAGGTACATGGTGAGCTAATTGGAAGACAATCACCGGACTAGAAAAATATCTCCAAATCACTTGGTAGTTCCTTATCACTTGTTAGTGACTTATTGCATATAATTAGATAGAGTATATTAAGCCATCATATTGTTTTTCATACACCCCACAACACTTGAGAGTGAGGTTTAGATGTTGAAAAAGGAGGTTCTTTCATCCTTATCCCACCTTAGCCTTCATTCGCAATGACTTGTCATGGAGCCCATTCAACAGCTGATGCACATGAGAAGTTGGGAGCCCCTGCAGAGGGCGCTTGATAGGGTCGATATAGGTTGAAAACAAATCATGGTCATGATACACGGGAAAAGACCAGGGTTCTCTATTTATTTGTATTTGTAAGTATTTTAGATCGATGCGATGATGATGATGATGATGATGATGATGATGATGATGATGATGATGACGACGCTGCCGATGACGATGACGATGACGACGCTGCCGATGACGATGACGATGACAATGACGACGATGATCACGATGATGGCGATGATGGTGATGATTATCATTGTGATTATGATACTTATGACGTGGAACTCTTGGTATCAAGAACAAGGCCTCAACATTTATAGCTTTTGTGAAATCACTTTACGAGTACCTTCGCAATAGAGGATGGTAGTCACTACCAAACAGCAATGACACCACGTGAAATCTCTCTCTCTCTATGTATTTATATGTATATATATATATGTATAACATATACCTGACGATTGAAAAGTTAAGAAATTCCCAGCTGTTACACAGACACTGTTAGGATATCTATATACAATATAGATGTTTTTTTAAAATGATATATACATATTATGCAATATAATTGCAATATATACAATATCATTGAATCATATATATATATAATATAGTTGACATGATATAATCAGATAAGATTATATATTTCCGTGAGTCAAGTCTCCCAGGTCAGGCTCAACGAGCGCAGCTGGAAGGTTGGATAGGTCTACAACTACCTTTCGATGATGAGGCGAGTGGCCAGAGACCCTGAAAGAATCCATGGTTTTTTGGTGTTTCCAATAATAGGGGTACCTCAAAATGGATGGTTTATAATGGAAAACCCTATCAAGGTGGATGATTTTTGGGGGGGTACCACTATCCCCTATTTTCGGAAACATCCATATTTATACAAATTCATGTCGACTATAGAGTTGTAAGTACATAATTTGTGGTGAACCGGTAAATCTGAGGTAACTAATAGTCTTTGAATTCTTGAGACAATTTTCCAAAAAGATCTTTCAAACACATACATATTTTTTTCACCATTTGATTTCTACAGTAACCTGACGGTGTTTGAGTTTCCAAGTCCCCCGATAAAAAACACACATGGCAGATATCGTTGTCACTTGGTAGGTCTTGGAATATTTGCTCCGCTTATCCAAATTGGTCGAGCCCGAGGTGAGGAAATGGAAGAAATCCAACAAAGAAACTTGAGTAAAAGGAGAGGAACAAAAAGCATATCTGTTTTTGAAATGGTGAGTTACCTTGTAGATCCTTGTAGATGATCATTTTGTGATTTTACTTGTTCATAGTTAAAAGCTTGAGAGTATAGAAGAATGTGTCATCTCTCGCTAGGAATTGAGTTTGCTGGTGGCTGATTTTTGCCCCCAATGGCCGGAAGGAATGCAGGGAGCCGCAGTGCAAATTAAAATCTCTCAAATTCAGGAGACGTTGCATATATCCTTATGGATCTACGGATATTTACTCTAAATCAGACTAACTGGTGGACAATGAGAGCGTAAACATGGAACACTGCCTTGGAAACGTCATCTCACATGATCTAAAATCATCCAACGTCATCCATATTACTACATATATAACTATATACATATATTATATATACAGTACAATTTTAAAGTGGTGTTCAACATCGTACAATACTACTTTATACGTACAATTGTATATTTATTGTACATATACGTAATATTGCTATATGTTATTCATGAAAAACTGTCCAACAATTTCATTTGACATGTTGCATCATCTTGCATTTTCCATTTCCAACAGTTCCATTGTTTTAATTCATGTGATCCAAATTGATCCAACATCTGACATTTTTACAACATTTTGTACTCTCTAACATGTGACATCATCTAGCATGTTTCTTCATCATGCGACCTCCGCCTCATCTACCCTAGCATCACCGGATATGATATTTCTTTGACACCATCCAACGAACCTCTAACCACTCACCATCAATCAATATGGGTGTTTCCTTAAATGGTGGTACCCCCAAAACACCCCAAAATGATCATTTTTAGTAGGAAAACCAATGGTTGTTGGGGAAACCCACCATTTTAGGAAACACCTATATACCGTAACCTCACCCAACATCGTTCATCATTGAGCATCCTTCAATTTGATCATAGGCGAACCTCAGATCCACAATCTCCGAGGCAATTGGCGCTGGCGGCATCTCTGTCACCACAGGTACGTCCATTTGATCAGGTCTCTACAATCTGACATTCGTTAGAAAATGATGGTAATCCAAAGGGAACCTAACGACTCATTCATGGATTTGTGCTGTCAAAGGAAGTCCACAACTTCGAAATGTTTCGGAAAACCTGAGATTCTTCGACTAAGATTTACCTTTTTTTTGACCAAGAAATCATGAGGCATCCCTAGTGTCTCCCAGCTATTCAGGCCTTGCGAGTTCCTTGGCATGGTGGACCAGGTAGGAATTTCCAACCAGAGTTGGGGTGAGGTGCAACAGGCACCTTGAAAAATGGACGATGTTTTGGATGAACATCTCTGAAGTTATCTTTATTTTCTCCAGAGCTATGTAAGGATAACATAAGATGCAGTAAGTTGAGGTATATTTGAGATCTCTTTCCATGTGCCTTCTTTTGACCTGAGATACTCCCATGATACCTCCCCTCCAACTTGGCTGATGCGCGAAACGACACCTGTGTCGTTTTGCGCAGGATCCAAACAAATTCTTTTGGAGCCAGCACCTTGTCGACAGGATTGACTGGTTAGTGCTGAATTTTGTGTGGACTAAAAGGATGCAAGGATGAAACATCAAGATCGTGTGGCAGATAGTTTTTTTTAAATAAAGTGTTGCTGTGGACAGTGCAACCCAATTTTGTTTACACACCCAAACCAAAGTTACGAACCAACAAAAACCAGGTGGTGGTTTCAAAAATTTCTTTGTTTTCACCCTGAAATTTGGGGAAGATTCCCATTTTGACTAATATTTTTCAAATGGGTTGGTTCAACCACCAACCAAAACATCATGTCCTGGGAAGGAGCGCCGAGAGCCAGAACGACCTTCTATTTTACAACGTGCTATGGTTCGAAATGCCACAGGAGGGGACAGCTGGCCCACTGGAAGATCTACTGATTTGGTGATTTTTTTTTCACACCTCCGGAATCCCAAAACTCCGCCAAAAAAACCTGTTTTATTTGGGATTTTTTATGATAATGGAGATGATGTATAACTGTATAACCTGTTGCCTCCCGCTAGCCTCATTTCCCACTTTATTCGCTGCTGTGGCATTTTTTAAATCAGCTGCTTATATGGTGGACTCGTTTGAGATGAACCATTGCCTTTAGCACTATTTTTTCAGCCATGAATAAGTCTTTAAGTAAGACAAGCCAACCTGCGAATATAGTAAACCAGAATCACTTTCAACACCTTCAGAGTTTAGGGGTGCTGAAGCATATCATGAAGCCCAGGGATTTGCAGGGCAAAATGAAACTCACATATTGCATATCTTTATCGTACAACAATATACACAGTACTGGTATCACAATATGACAAGATGTTGTACTTTTCTGTCTGTCTTCAGAAATATTTATAGTTTCACTATGACACATATACATAATTCAATTCAAGATATATATTTCAAACCTCATGATTATATCTATTGTAAAAGGAGTATATAATTGTTTTTTGCCACCCCCAAAGTTCTGGCTGCCAGTGTCACTCATCTCGTAGGCCAGATGCCAACCGACATTAGGCTGAGATGGGAAACCTGTGGAAGTCGATAAGTTGAGGAAATCGCTGGAATTTTTCGCGCCAACGGGGGGAAATTGCATGGTTCCCAGTGCCCAAATAGGCGATATTTCTTAGTTAAGTTAAATGATCAGGAATAAAAATCGTAGCCATGGAATTTCTTGTGACAGTGGGAAGATTGCCTAGAATAGAAGAGCAATGAGAGACGTTGCAAGACAACACCCATCACCAATGTTGGCGATACAACCAGTATTCCCTGAAACTTCTTTTTCTGAAAACATGATGGGTGACCTGAAGTGGGTGTTTATCAAGTGCAAATCAGTCAGCCGATGTTTTTTCTTGTTTCTTTCGTTTCCATTTCAAAGAACTATGTTTTTGGGCACCCGCAAGAGAGTGTAGGAACCATGAAACCATGAACCACACCTCCCAACAGGAAGGCAAAACCTATGCTGCCAGAGGTGGCGGGCGGGTGAGTGATTTTTTCAGGATTGGCGTGAGGGGCAAAAATGTCTTAAACCACGGAGAGGTTGTCCTCACGAAGAACCAACTTTCTACACCTTTTATGTGGAAAAAAACATGTGGAAACCTATGTTGAAGTCTTAAGTGTTTTGAACATCATTTTTTTTTTGGGGGATACGGTAGGGTGGGGTGAGGGGATGGCCCAATTCTTCTGACCATTCTAAATGTGAGTAGGAGCTGGTTCCCCCATTTTCATCAGAGAACACCCTTTTCATGTACAAGTTATCATCCCAGCATGGATTGGACGGGAGACCCAATGCCATGCTATCAGTGAATATGTTTGATCAGTTGCTTTTCCATGTACACTTTTTTGAAATATTTAAATAATTCCGCCGATGTGATGTGACACACACACACAACACAAGGGCAGAAAAAACACATCTAAACTCTGCAATATATTATTATATAAATATACACGACATGATGAAATACCATTCTCATTGCGATTCTTTGTTCTTGATGTTCCTTACCTGCTAACACCAGAAACAACAAGGTCATCTCAACATCTAATGTCACGTCAGGTGAGTCGGAGAGATGAGGAGTTTTCCAAGGTGTGGACATGGCTTTTTTTCCTCCAAGGGACTGGAGCAGAATGAAGCGGAGATGAGAAATTGTTGATTTTTGGCAGGTTTGATTTTGATATGAATTATTAGGTGCTAATGAGTTAATGTACATTAATGTGGTTTAGTATATATACATATATATATATACATCATTGGCTTAAAAAAGGATCTCGAATCTCCAGTCTTTCTAGTCTGCAGCTTGGTAGTTTGTAAATGTTTGAATGTCCTAATATGGTAGTAATTTTTGCGTGAAGACCCATGAAAACCCATCAAGGCAACTAATTTCCGAACAACTCATCAACGCAGGAAGGTCAAACAAACGGTGCTTTTTCCAGCCTCAGTTTTACCATATAGGTGTTTCCAAAAATAAGGGTACCCCAAAATGGATGGTTTATAATGGAAAACCCTATTAAAATGGATGGTTTGGGGGGGAAACCCCCTATTTTTGGAAACATCCATGTACTGGCTGTACTTATTGTACTTTTTCCGGTTTTGGGGCTCTCCAAGACATGGGCGTGCAAAAATGGCTGCAGGTCACAGATCCCATTGATCTGCAGCAGACGATCAAAGACATCGTCCAGGAACAGCTTGCCTGGGAACCCGATCTCGATATTTTGTTGGATGAAGCAGATGAGTGTTTGAAACAGAAAAAAGACAGGGATGTTTTGAACAAGAAATTGACTTGGTTTCTGGAAGCATAGTGAGATGTCTTCAAAATAAACACGTGACAAGTGTCCGTTGTGTAAGCGCATTTGTTTATATAGCGTTTGAATGCTTGTTGTGTTTACATATTTCAATGCAATTTATGTGTATTTTGGGTAGTTTCTTTGGAGTTGAATTCGGTTCTGGAAATCCTTTTTGAAGTGACGCAATCAGTGCAAAATACTTGTCCCCTGAGAAACTCGGACACAATTGTTTATCCTCTTTCTCTTCTTCATTGTTGTTGGTGTTTCCGTTTTATGTGTGCCCAGTTTTCATCACTTCTTCGTCATTGTCCCTTTTAATAGTGTGTAATTGTGTTGAACTTTTTGTTGCATCCGTCGCATCTTGGGATCATACATGATCATGGTGGTCGCAACAGCATCAACCAGTGACCAAACCTCTGCTAAAATGAATATTGTTGCAACAACAGACTCCCGTGACTCGTGAATTTGGATTACCATTACTATACTATATTGTATTTATATATATATATTGGATGTAGCTTGGGATGCTCCCCGCCCAGTATCGGTAGAACGTGAAGCATCATCCAAAAGTATCATAATTTTATATATCTCAAACAGATTATTTTCTTCGGAGTATGTTCTCCGGGGGTGTTGTTGTCACATACAAATACAGATATATATATATATACATACATATTATTCTACATACATATTAAAGTATAGATTCTAGATATATAAGCCATATATATATATATCATTATATGCATCCCACCCAAAAAAAGAACGACAACACATTACAAGCCTGATGATTCTTGAAAAAAACACAAACACCAAAAAAACAAAAACTCAGCTGTTTCTCTAAAAGTGCTTTTTTTTAAAGCAAAAAACATCAAACAAAAAACCTCAGCTGGAAAAAAAATCCAGGCCTTGCAACAACGTTTGCAGCGCAACATCTCACCCAAAGCCTCCAAGACGGGTCAATCCGGTCAATCCCCGTTGGGCCCGTTGCCCACCTCGCGGGCGGCCTCACCCGATCCGGAGGTGCCCCGGAAGCAACCCCCAAAAAACCGGAGATTTTTGGGGAAGATGGTTTTCCTTTTTTGTGATGTTTTTTTTGGTTCGAGTTGATTTTCAGGGGTGTAAAATTGGAGTTTTTTTTTTAATTCCATGAAATGACAGATAGTTGTTGTTGGAGTACATATTCTTTGAAGAGTTCACTAATCTAATTGATGCCTTTGGCCTTTTTTAGATTCCATCATGTTTCATGGTACTGTTGATGGTCAAAATCACGAAGCATGGCCATGTCAACTGCCAAGTGGTGCAGCATTTCACTTCCGACCTCACAGCAAGACCGGTAGTTGAGGAACGCAATGCTCCCCAAAATGCCCTGACGAATCAAGTGGGCAAGTTATTGTCATTGTGGAGGATACAACAAGTATCCTGCAAGTTCATTTTTCTTTTAAGATTTGGTTGTTTTTGATTGAAAATGTTTCACTTCTATACCATTTTATATAGTGTTTACTCCAGGACTTCAGGATGCTCCGGATGCACAGTAGCATCTTCGACCTTCGCAAGAAAAAAACAAATTGCCAGGCAGAAAAAAGACAAAAGTGCACAGCGTATCGTCCCAGGGACCGGTGGGTGGACGGTCCTGGGCTGGTCATCTGTGTGGTTGAAGATGGCAAGGTTTAAACACCATTGGACACCGATTGAGCAATGAAAAAACTCTGGTTGTTATAGGGCATATAGGGGATGAAATCCTACCCAGTTATATGGGGATTAGGCCATTATAAACATCCCTATAAAACAACCAGGAAAGTAAGGAACAGGGTATTTTTCGTGGCTCCATTAGACTCATTAGACACTTGAAGGTGAAAGATGACTCAGAAAATCACTCCAGCAGTTTTTTCAACGACAGGAACACAGTATCCAAGAGATCATCAATCAGCAGCTGTTGCTACAAGAACAACTTCGGCCTTTGGCAGATGGAGGTGAAGAGATGAGTAGCCAGAAGTGACCTAGGATTGGATCTTATTGGATCATTTTTTCATTGATATCTGGGCCATGAGGTGCATGTGACAGCAAAATGATTTTTCGAAGTGGGAATTCTCCCAAAATGTCACAGCTTTTTCAGGAAATTGCGTAGAGGTTGGTGAAATATCTGACATTTCGCCCAGTGATGGATATTAAACTTTCTCCCTCTTTATCCATTATACCAAATTATATGGTTTTTTGATGTTTTTTGATGCTAGACATGGTGCCACCATATTAGCACAGTTTTCAATCCACCAAAACTTGATCCCTTGAACAGATTACCCACAAACGGCAAGGTGTGTTTGTAGAACCTGGCATCTCTGGTGGTAAAGAGTTGCTGGGGAACCTGCGCGGGACTTCGGATCAGTTCTGTTGAGTCCATAGTGAAACCTTGAAGAAAATAAAGCAACCTAAGGGCAGATCCGGAAAATGAGAAGATGCCGGAAATTCAACGTGGATTGAAGTGTGGATAGAATGCCAACGAACGTCAGTTTTTTTTTCTTCTCTCTCTCTCTCTCTCTGTCTCTTAAAAGATGTCATCCAAAAAATGTGCTTCATCATATCCAACAATACTGTTGATGGAAGAAATCCTGCACCACCTCGGATGTATAAAACCCTACAATTAATGGGATTTTTGACATCAATCATCCTACTATAATCCAATATCGCCCCGCACAAACCAATCATCCAATCTCAGTCCTCTAAGGCCCAAGGTCGTCAGCGAGGCCCAGGCCGTTTATCCGCTGTAAAAGGTTGAAATTCAACGAAACGGTGGATCCTCAACCCATCGATTTATAGCTGCGTATTTTATATCCAATTTGTGGATTCTGGAGGTCTTAATTTGTTTGTTTTGGAATGGTTTTTGTTAGATGTTGTTTATTTTTCATTCAAGAAAATGTGTGTGGTTCTGTGGTTTCGACGGATGCACAAACATCTGTCAAAGATATCTTACGCTTCCGACATCTCTTCCAAGCAGTGAGGTCACATGTTGTTCACCTTTTCAGCAACCTGTATGTCAACTTTCAGCAATTCTCATGTTGGTTCAGCAGTCATTAGATAAGGGGCTACAATAGACTGAACACATTGGAGGAAGGCGCCATCTACTTCTCAATCCGGGTTGATTCAAGTTGATTGGGTGGTGGTTTCAAATATTTTTTATGTTCACACCTACCTGGGGAAGATTCCCATTTTGACTAATATTTTTCAGATGGGTTGAAAGCACCAACCAGGTTATGTTGTTATTGCACATCATCATCACATCGACTGCCAGACCCAGATTTTTCTCGTATCCGGTCCCAGATTTGATCCGTCAGCCAGAAGGTTGGGGTCGAGATAGAAGGACGAGAACTACGAGAAGTACGAGAAGTGAAGGACAGATGTACATTGACGACAACAAAGCAGTGAATCGACATCACCCATAGGATCCATGTGGCTGGTATATTTCCCTACATTTACCATAAAAAGCAACCAAAATGTAGGTAAATGTACCATACATGGATGGTATGGGGATCACAAGAAACGGGGTGAATCGCCAAATGGATTTAGATGTCACTTGGGGTCGTTGAGGACCAATCCTACAGCCAAGATGTGGATACAACAGCAACAGGTGGAGCATTTGATGTTGCCGAGAAAAGCTCCAGGAGCAAAAACCCGCCTTTTTCGAAATCAAAGGTAAATCATGATGACTAGTTTTGGAAAGGCACAGGTGAGGATCTTAGCCAAAAAAACAAACTGGTCCACTTTCTGTTTTATCTTTCCACCTTTTTTTTTTTCTGAGATTGTATGGTTTCCACGCATGGATAGATACCCAGCAATTTTTGTCACGGATGGTTTCAAGAGAATTCATCATCGAAAACCACAGCTGGACGTTTGCCAGGTGGATTTGGACATTGGCCAGGCTCAGAACCTTGGTCTCTCGGTTGAAGACCAAAATCCAATTTAAGGATTTCCGCCAGAGAAACCCGATGGGAATATGATGGAATAAAGGTTTCAACACTAGGTTTTTTTTCACCTTTTTGAAACCATGTAAAGCGAGTCATATGATATCATGTAATATAGATGGACTATATGCAGTATACATATGTACAGCATGTATACACATGGCGACAGGGGTCTAGACCTATAAATCTTTTATTCGTCATGGTTTGCATGTACGGCTTCCATCTTTCCAAGGATCAGCGAAGACCGTGTATCGAGGATGGAGTCAATGAAGGATGCCAGGTGAGGAAGAACAGCTAAAACATTGGAATTATTTTTTGTTGACTTCTACTGGAAAATATGGATGTAAATGTGGGTTGATGTTGATGTTGAGGATGGATCGAATCATGCTATGTATAGTTTGGATTGTATATTTATAGTAATATAATGGACACCGGAGAGTTGTAAATATCAAGTTGCCAACAGGTTGGTGAGAGATGAAGATCAACAGCTTGGATTGGAGGTGCCCACAGCGGGTTTCACAAGAAACAGTGGCTGTAAGGGTTAAGAGGCATAACTTGAAATGGAATAGTTGTATGGAATTCACCAGCATTGCTGAACCTTATATGGCTGTTTTGGCGGTGGGTTTTCCCTTACACATAGTTTTGTATAGGTGAGTACCTCCTTTTTTAGGTATCTGAAACGTTTGGTGAATAATTGTTTTAACCTAAGATTATTCATTGCTGGTGGGCCCTGGAATTTAAAACCAGCTATGCTTGAGCCCATTGCAGGAACAGCCAGCAGTACGCACCAGTCGAACCCTGCCTAGCAGGCTTGGACGGTGGTGATCGCCGCTCCCAAGTTCAGTTTCTTTTTTAGTCGGCCATGTACATGAGGGGTTTGCATAGAACTTGCCTACCAAGTGCTGTAGCTAAAACCGTTTCTTAGACTTTTGTAGCACATTTCATGCATAGCAAATGATATGATGTTTGTTTTCGCCAGGGGCTCAGCAGCTTCGAGTTCCAGTTGGGCACCAAGGGAACTTGCGAGAATCATAATCCCTCATGACATTGAGAGATCTTCAATACAGAACCAGAATTTTCAAATAAAGATTCACATTTCACAAAAATCAAATAATCAAAATGTATCAACATGTCTGAGTTGTGTAAAATTTGAAGGGTTTTTCTGGAATTCGATAGATCTGCCGGTATTTTTTGAAGTTTTTTTTCGATTTCTTGAGGTCGTCATCGCATTTCCACCGGCCGCTTCATTGATGTGGCAGACACTTGCCTGAAAGGGTGACATTTTGGTGACTTCATGTCGAAGGCATTGCATTTTTTTGTAGTTTTTTGTTTGTTAAGACATCCATAACTCAATAACAAAATTTCAATCCATTTTAAGTGTTTTTTGCTATGTATATAATTGGTCAGAGTGTTTTCGAACCTATAGGTTTGATGAAACACGTTGCATCCAGCCTTTTCACCTTTGATTTGCCTGTTTTAGGTCTCTTTACCCAATGGCCAAACCACTTGGCAGCGCGTTCGTCCAGAGGTAGCGAGGGAAATTTCCTGAGTCATTGAAGGATTCTGAATTGTAGGATTGGCCGTCACAAAACAGTGAGTCATGCTTCATGATCATTACATATCATTGAATTATTGATGATATTTTGAAGATTGGCTATATGAAATGCATCATCAAAAATAGGCGCTGGTGGACGCAAAATGTCACGAAAGTTGCGTCCACCAGCTGAACCAGTTGGCTTGATTGGCTTTCTGTTTCAGGCTACGGCTTTAGAGGTAAAGCAACGCCTGGCAGAGTGGGGACCCCGCATTTGTCGTTTGTCGTTGTTTTCTTGCCAAGGTCTTGTCCTGGTTTTAAAGGGTTGGCAATTTTTGCGTATGATTATTATGTCTGCAATTCAACGATTATATAATTGATCTCATCTCCAACATTGTCAACATCTCCAAATGATTCTATAAGAGTTTAGACATTTTGACATATTTTTGGATATATTGTGATATTATTTTGATATATGAATATCGGATAGGGGCCCACCCTACAAAAAAAGGATGTCCCTTTGCCATGTACCACATTTTGTCCGTAACTCATATGGGGGTTTCCTAAAATAGGGATTCCCCAAAATGGATGGTTTATAATGGAAAACCCTATTTTTTAATGGATGATTTGGGGGTTTCCCACCATCTTCGGAAACATCCATATATGTATTTTGTAGATACCAAGTCCCATCCCCCTTCCCCAACATCCACCATCGACCATCGGTTAACGACCAAGGTGGGGCTTCGGTGGGCCGATGAAGTTGACCTTTTTGGGATTGAGGTTGAAGGCCCGACGTCAAACCACGCGGAGGGACCAACCAACCGGTCAAGGGGAAAACCCCGCAGAAAGCACACCGAGGTGTTTAAGGCACGTTTTGAAAAAAAGGGAAGGAAGGTCTGAAATTGAATATTTGTTTAGCTACATTTTGTAAGTAGATTCTATTTTTGGTACATCTTGAATGAATGAAGGTTGAATGAATATGCCTATAAAAACTGCTAACAATCATGAAATTCTTGTAAGTCATTAATAAATTCATGATTTTTGGCACCTTTCAATCCGATAGGTTGTTTTGTTTGGCTGTTCAACCCTGCAGGATCATTGGCGGTTGGTTGACTGTGGCGTAAGATCTCATGACAAGTTGCAGGTGGGATGAGTGCCTGACAATTCTCATGTGATTTTTGTTAGTTCCAAGCACTGGTATGGGTGTCTCCTTAAATGGTGGTACCCCCAAAACACCCCAAAATGATCATTTTTAATAGGAAAACCAATGGTTCTTTGGTACCACCATTCTTGGAAACCCCCGTATATACAAAGAAGGTAGAGAGATATTGAGATGGTCTAGAATTTTCATGAACATCTTTCTGTTGGAGTCGGCCACTTGCTTTATTGCATTCTCACTGTTGTTGCTGTGAAAGTCAATATAGGTGTTTCCAAAAATAGTGGTACCCCCAAAACACCACAAAATGATCATTTTTAGTAGGAAAACCCATGGTTGTTGGGTACCACCATTTTTGGAAACACCCATATATACAAACTTGGGGGGGTTCAGAGGAAGGTATGCATTTCAATTCACCTAACCCAAGTCGCAGGCCTCTGCAAAGGCTTCGCCTCACGGCCGCCGTGGAGGTGAACAACTCGATGATGCAAGTTGTATAGATTTCATGGGCTTTTTGAAATTGATACCATACTGACACCCCAACAAAAAGGAGATTCAAGAGATTAACATGTAACAAACCATTTAGGAATCAACATATTGTTCCAGCATGTTTTCTTTGTACAAAAAATATATTCCAGTATTTTTGAATATTCCCTTAACCCATTGTTCCAAGTTGGGATTTATAGCAACAGTGTTGGAATTTCCAAGGTGAGAAACGACAGGGTGCTGGACCTATACCAAGTTGGGGGAACCTTGAGGTTGGAGAATTTTGTTCATGAAAAGTTTGGAAGGTTGGCAATACCCTTTCCGAATCGAATCTATTATCTAGGTGGTGGTTTCAATATTTCTTATTTTCACGTCTACCTGGGGAAGATTTCCAATTTGACTAATATTTTTCTGAAATAGGTTGAAACAACCACCAACCAATTATGATCTATTAACCTATTCAACCTGGTACCTTTGATGATTTGAGACACTGCAAGATGCGTCAAAATGCATGAGTTCTGTTAATGTATCTTTGAACAACTTGAGTTGTCGATCATTTGAGTTGCTGGTAATTGCTTCATGTTGGCTTTATGCTGTGCCGAGGTTCTTGTGATCCATCCAAAGGCTGGCATTGGAAGCCACGAGGGAAGACAATTTTGTGAGATAGATCGACATCGTGATATTGTAGTGTAGATTCTTACGGGATATTCCTGTATCTTATCACACTTTCTTTGGCTAAATGACTAAATGGCACGTCGAAGTTGTGTTTTATTATCATATCATCTTATTTCAATTTTACTATAGTTAGTAAGGATCCCTCACCAAGGAAACGTAGCATGCAATAGTTTTAGTGTGTCACTGGATTACATTTTCTTTATGAGACCTAAATTTGAACATCCAGAAATTGGGTGTGTCTGAAACTTCAGGGCTGTCAGATGCTTCACCGCACTCCGTAGCGACCGCCACGGTGGAAGAGGAGTCCAGGTGCAAAGAGCCGTCAGGTGTTGGAGAGCTGATAACTATAGCTGTCATTATACTGTAAATGTCATACAGTATCTGATGTAGACCGTATATTTCAAATAATGTATTGGGTTATATATACATATACATAATTACATATATATTTTGTACATATTATCTATAAAAATGAATATATATATATATTATACATATATAAATATATATTCACATTGATCAACGCCGAGAACATGTTTTCTACATCATCTCCAGGTGGAATGCTGTCGTATCTTTGCAGCAAAGTATTGAGACATTGCAAGAGACAATCAAAACTTCACAGCAAGAACAGAAGGAGAATCTCACGGAGTCTTGGTTGCAGATGGATGATGGTGGATGAGATTTGAGCAGGGAAGTTGGAAATTATATATTTGGGGAGTGAAATAAGATGCATTGCATGTTGTAAAGGGGCAGTTGTGTATGTAAATGATGCATATATCATATCGAGCTGTGAAAGTTTGAAAGAAAAAATGGCTTACTTTGGTCAATGTATTTTTCATTGACATGTATACGTATAGACGTCACATCTTTCACTTGCAAACCTTGAGGACCACAGACATTCATTGAGCATGCTTCAAGAACAGCAGCAGAGACTCGATTGCAGTGATGTCAAGATGAAGCCATCATTGTTAATGATGGACACTAAACGGAAGAATAGTCAGTGCTGAATCATTTTTCAATAGTATTGAGATCGGCTAGTAAATGAGTCATTGTAAATAAGTAACCAATCATATCCAAATGAGTAGCAATGAGTAAAACGTCAGATCTGTTGCAACTTCGATTGAGCTATTTATTTCAGCCTCAGGCAGCAGCTGAAGAGTTTACATTTTATTGAGGAGCTGCTGTAAAGATTGCTTCACTGCTTCCAGCAGTAGAGTTGAGGATGTTGATGAACCAAGGGTAGCGCGAAGTCCACGAGTACCTATCGGGGCATGGGAATACTCTATTTGCTGGTCAAGTCACTCAAAACCGCTTGGGATGATGTCCCTGTGTTTGCGGAGATAATCACCAGCACAGCTCTTGTTGCATTCCTTCCACCAAACACAAGGGCTAGTGCAGCATCATCAACATCTTGTTTGACAAGTATGAAAATTGCTGACGCATTCAGATTTGTTTGCCTCTTTTAATCCGTCTTTCAGTATCAGTTTTGTTTTGTTGCCCAAGATTGATTTGTTTAGTCAGTCTAGATATTTACCATGGCACGGACCAAATACTGTAGACAAAACTCCCGTGCTAGTGACTACAACAGATTAAATTATTCCACATCAATTTTGTATTATCTATACTACAATAATCTATCTAAATATACCGTCAAGAATACTGTAAAGCGCAGACCAAACTTGGAGTTTTTCCATTTTTACAAAATGACGGTACCCCAAAATCACCCTTGAATCATATTATGCTGGTAACGTCTAAACATTTCAACTTGACGGTTCCATAGTTGAAAAGTTGAAGGACCAACAGCGCAGTTTGGCGACAAGCGCTGCGGAGTCCTCCGAGATGAAGCTTGGCTGCGGAGATTTTGGTTTGGAACAGGATTTCTAAGGTACCATGAAAGTGTGGGAGCTAAGGGGTAATGAGAAGAGCCTTGAGCATAAAAAATGTATAAGACCAGATACTAATACTTTTCAATGTTCACATCTTTTATCATTTTTCACTTTTATCATGAATATTCAGGAATGAATATGATCCAGACATGATCCCAAGTATGGCCATGGATTACTCACTCGACGCCATATATTGATTCAGATCCGCATCCGGATAGGAAAGGTGTAGTTGAAACAAGCTGAGATCATGAGATCATTCTGATGAGACCTCTATATCATCGTCTATCAAACTCGTGATGTATACTGACATATTGATGTGTTGTTCTTTGTTATATAATAGATCAACTATATTTTGCCACATAATGTCACAATGGTAATCTTTGGATAGTAGGTTTTGAGGATTTGGTTCAAACTTTTAGATAAAATTAGTTGGTTGGTGGACGGTTGACAGACCGGGAACCAGCCAGGAAACAAGGGCTGAAACAAGTGCAGCTGGAACAGCAAAAGCTTCATGCCAGGCCTGGCAGCATAGGGGGAGGATTATGGCAGCTTAATACATGACATATAATGCAATTATGATGTCATAACATGTCAAATTAGCACGGAAATATCATGAATATATGAACATTACCTTTTCAATCATGTGGTGGGTTTTGGATTCATCATGACTCCTAGGAGGCCATGATAATGATGATGAAGTACAACCATGATGGCGTATGGTGTGGCGATGACATGCCTTGCTAATGAGGCTTGATGAGCTGGACAGAAGTCTTCGAAGCGTTGGAACCTCCAAGGCTGCGATCCGAAACTCTCCCAAGAGACCTGTGGAAGTTCGGGAGGACCGAGATGGAGACATCACCCCTTTTTGAAAAGATGCAATGTTTCAGCTTGAATCTCCTTGAATTGGAAGAAGAAATTGTTTTTTTTGTATGATATATCATGTCCAAATGAACATCTGCGTGGGTTTTGGCATTCCTTGCTTTCTTGGGCCTTTTTTTTTCCATGGAGTGCAACAGGTGTCTAAAGGTGTCTCTTCAAAGGAAAGATTTCAAGTTTCCTTTCATGTCCACTACATGTACTTCTATGATTTGGTACACTCTCGGCCGCTATCACCACACACACCTACTTCATTTAATACCTCAGGTTTTCTTTGTCTTTGGTTGAAAGTCCCCAGCCGTCAGATATTTCCCCAGGAAGCATCTCCAAGCGCTTCGCATCGAAGGTGGTTGATCCTTCAAGTCTTCAGGAGAACTCGGCTGATCTCAGCCTGGTGTTGTGGTAATTTAATATGGGGAATCCTTCCACCAAAAAGGTGACCAGGTTAGGGGAAGCATGATGAAGCATGAATAAGGCCAGATGAAGTACTTTTATCTTGAAGTGACCAAACCATTCCAATACAGAGATACAAAGATGATGAAAATTGATGAAAATTGACACAAGAAAGGGATACCTGTTTGGTCAGTGTTGAGTTAAGTGTTGACCAACCTCAACTTGTTTGGATACATGCTGCCAAGTTTCATTGAACTTTGATTCAACAAGTTTATGTCCAAATTGACATTGATCATACACGTTGCACAAAGTACAATTATTAGATTTGTACATTATAATTATACATATTATATATATTATAGTATTTAGATCTATAAATATGTGACATGCTTCGTATATATATATATGTACTTATGCACTATATTCTAGACATTTGATATTGTCATAAAGACATGCTTCTCATTTTCTGGCAATGATTTGTCATGTTGAAGGATGTTGGATCGAGACCGTGATGGATTGTTGCAACAACGAGAACTCATGGGCCTTGCACGTCTCATGGGTTTCAACTTCACGGAGGATGACTGGGCAGTGGAGTATCACGACCTTTGCCGTCACCTGATTGATGGATTGAAAGGAATCAACAAAAAAGCACACTTGCAAGTCGGTGATGCCATGTGAGGATGGCCATAGGCTGAGAAGTATCTTCATTCACAGCCATTTGCTATCATTTGCTGCTCCATACAGCAGTGGTGTTTCTGGACATTTGCGTGTACTGCGTTTCACTGCGCTGCCAAGGTGACATGAGCATCCAGCTGTCACTTGCCTGGGGACGTTGAATCCAATTGGAGTGAACAATGCTTACTTTTCTGGCTCCACCATTTTATCCCACAATATGCTCAAAAGACGTGTTTCCATGTGTTTTGAATGTGTTTTTGATGTCATGGTGTTTCTGTGCTACAGACTATCTGCCAATGAGAGTTCAGAACCGCCCATGATGATTCCAGGTTCAACAACACGTAAGAGAAGAAAACAACTGTAACACCAAATCTTGAAATCCCCCAACCTTCAAGGCGCCATGGTCACCTTTAAAGCGTCATCATTTTGCATTCCTCCGTTTTTTTCGTTGGAAAATCCCGTGGGATCCAGGATTCAGGATCCTTGGAAAATCCAGCTGAGGCATAAAGGATTTGATCCCCAAAGCTTCACCAAGTTGTTAGACAGTGAAGATGGATGTCCTGCAACGGATGAGAACCTCTTCGAGGTGAACCACCTGGGGGCACCTGAACCAGGTATGTTTTTTTTGGTGAAACAAATGATCGTTTAAGGGATCAAAATACGGTAATGAATGTAATGAATGTAGTTGTAAGGGAGGAATATATTATCCTGTAAATTGATGGAAGTTGTAGGTGGTTGAAGACTCAAAGATGGATATATTTTTGGTAAGAGTGATGTTACTTTGTCAGTCGTGAATCTTGAGGTATGATTTTTGAAAGATTGACATGCTGATGGACAATGTGTATGGTACAATACGTAAGGACAGCAGATTAGAAAGGTATTTAGGTCTTGGTGAGGATAGGTTTTGGATTGTTTAGGTGGAATTGCCAGATCCAAATGTCACTAGTTCGGATTGGATAGACAATGCATGCATTTATTTTTCGCCACGGAGTTGGAAATCAAGTTTTCCGTGGTGCCAAATTGCGGAAGCCATCATATTATCCAAGCCAAACCAATCATGGATAGTTTATGTAACTATGATATGGGGGTTTCCTAAAATGGTGGTACCAAACAACCATTGGTTTTCCTACTAAACATGATCATTTTGGGGTGTTTTGGGCTTAATTACCACCATTTGAGGAAACACCCATATACTTGTATTTGTACCGCATTGGATTGACCGTCTTTAAGCCATCTGAATGTATAGTTAGCACCATGCATCACCACGGCACATAATTGAAAGGCCCTGATCCACCATTGCCCGGACAAGACACGGGCCACAGCGGCAGTCGAGCTTTTTGAATCTTGGCCAGAAGCGGAGAACAACCCAACCCAACAAACAACTCAAGCCAAGTCCAAGGCAAGTCCAATCCAACAAACAACCCAAACCATCCCAAACCAACAAAAGATGCCAACTCAACCCCAACCCAAATCCAAAATCCAACCGCAACCGTTGCCGCTTTTGATCTAGGAACACCTGGACCTGGATCGCGATGGCTTTCTCTCAGCATCCGAGCTACGTGACTGGGGTCTTGAACCCACAGAGGCCTTTCAATGGGGTGGTGTACAACAAACATCCAAAACTAGGGGGTGGTTTCAGATGCGTTTTATTTTACCCCTACCTGGGGAAATGATCCAATTTGACGAATATTTTTCAGATGGGTTGAAACCACCAACTAGAAAAAGAATGGTTCTTTACAGCAAGAATGATACTATTTCTAGTACTACACTTTGCTACACTTATGTGTGATCAGGGATGATGTTA
This sequence comes from Breviolum minutum Mf 1.05b.01, assembly GCA_000507305.1. Lineage (NCBI taxonomy): Eukaryota > Dinophyceae > Suessiales > Symbiodiniaceae > Breviolum > Breviolum minutum. Next base: position 31,423 of record DF242732.1, on the reverse strand, counting down.
TCCTTGGGTTGTGGCTATGGAATGATGAATGGTATGTTTTTTGGAATTGAGAGGTGGTTTCAGAAACAAATGGCATCATATCGATGGTTGATGTAGGGTTTTGTAAGCCGTTTAGATGGATCTAGTGAGTGAATCCTTTTTCGAATGGGATCAGCCCCTGTTTAAACACTGTTACATACAGATTTGCTGATGCTGCGTAAATGTGATTTCAGTGGATACATGAAAACGGCAAGAAATGACCACTTGCGGCTAGACACATACTGCGACACATATTTTATCATGTATAATGGGATATGTCATGGGATGTGTCGGGCACACATTGAACCATAGGGTTAGCAGGTTGGTTTCAAAAAAACCCTGTTGCTCCAAATTCCTCCAGCGTTTGTCAGGGAGCAGATCACTATGGCCGCTATGACTTGCCAGCGTTTCATCTTTTAGTTTCTGCTCTCAGTTTGGAACAGCTACGAGAAAGAAGCAGATTTCATGCGTTGGACGATGCTGATGATGCTGATTTGCTTCCAAGTCCACAGGCCGCCTGTGGAGATTTGGAGATTTGGGAACTTAACTTTGCGATTGAAATATATGGAATGGGAATGGGAATAATTTTTTGTGGGGGAAATATGGAACACATGTTTTTGTTGTTTGTAGATTTTTTTAAACCACAGGAATCAGGAATCACAGACTGTTTTGGTGGGTGAGTTTAGTTCGGAGCAAGAATTTCGAATGATCGTGGTCAATAAAGCTGCAAGATCTCCTTGTTGATCCAGACGACAGCCCCAACAGAGATCTCATTTCCCAACACAGATCCATCCTCAGCTTGAAAATCCAACCGATGGGGCCCAGCTGATTCATTGCTCCATCCAAAAACTTGGGACGCCAAGACTTCTGAAGAAACCAGGTGCTTGTGGATGTCATCTCACCAGCAGTTTCGGTATCACCGGTGCCATCGCAAATCGCTTCAGTGAAGTCGGCCTCGGTAACGAGTCCGGGATCTCCTGAGGCGAATCACCGTTGACCTGTTGAGATTTGTTGATTAGTCCTCCAATCAATGGCTGCTTCTGTTTTAACTAAACCCTGGGATGTGTGACTCTACTCCCCAAGGCTCCACAAAGAGAGACCTTATTTTCCACTATGCAACTGAATATGGAGGGTCAGTTTTGCACTACTTACCATGGAATTGTGGAAGGGCACCATGTTTATGATACTCCATTTTGATTGTGAATAGATGTCAGATGTGAAAGTTTTCATTGAAAAATTGACGACACAAATTGATGTTTGTCAATTTATGAATTGATCACATCTATGAATCGATTGAATCAACATCTCATCGCCGATCCTACAGATCCGTTGAAGGCTGTAGAGTCCGTAGCTTCCCCGAAGCGCAGCGAGTTGATCGCACAGCTATTTGCAGCCTTGGATACAGATCAAGATGGCAAGTGCAGTTCCAAGGATCTGGGAGTGGTTGCTCGGCTAGTTTCAACTGTTGGGGATTTTTAGGCTTTTTTTTTGGGGGGGGATTGAATGGTTGAAGCAGATGTTATCAGCTAAGTTTACTCATGCGTGTAGGGTTTCAATCTTTGACCTTACTTGATGATGTCCTTCATTCATCACAAGTAAACTTTTAGACCTAATTGAAGATGTCATTTGGACCCTGTCAGGTACAGTATACCTTTTTTCTTTTATTTAGTTTTTGTTATCGCTTCAGTTTGTTGCTTCCTTTTTTCCTCCTTTTGCCGCTTACTCTTCATTCTCTTGCTATTTGTTTGTGGCTGTCTTTCCCCAATTCCTCTTCCTGCTGCTAGGAGATTTCTTGTCAAACCGCCTTCCCATTTCCATGATGCAAGCGCAGCACATGTTTTTCAAAACATCACTCAACGACATATGTACCCAGTACGTATGATGGCTCTGTTGCGCTGACTACAAAATTTGTTTGTTAAAACAATATTATTTCAAGGAAAGCTTTTGCGTTGAAACAAGACTTATTACTCTAACTACAACCTAAAGCTTGATGGACAGAATCCCTCACCAGATTTCGCTGTATGCAACCTTGGGATACTTTGGGAAGCAGCGATTGCTTGATGCCTACGAGGTCTTTGCTTCTCGTTATGAGGCCCGGATATGTGTGGTTCAGTTTATCAGCTCAAACATTTGTGAATCAAATTGTGGCGAGGAGATGCTACGAATTCTACAAAAGTACACCCGGTTGTTTGATAATAAGCCTTTCAGCCAACTCCCAACAGTCCTACCTTCTCAATTGTTTTGATTCATTGGTTTTTGGACCGATTTAAAACACTGCTTTTGCAGGCGTGGCCCATGCACTTTCGAAAGATTTGTAGCCATTGGAACATCAAGCAACGAGAAGGTGCCCTGTGATGGGTTCACAAAAGGCGAGGATGGTAACAAAAATGGTCGGTATTGTGCATGCAAGTGGAAACATGCAAAGCATTTGTGGTATCAAATATAGTCTAGGTACTTCAAAACTAATCCTTAATCATTAGTACGGATTACGGATTGCACGTTTACGGTTTGTAGTTTGGCATGTATGTTATAAATCTGTTGCTTTGGCCCCTTGGATGTGCCAACCAACCATCAGAGTAGCACCTTAGACCCACTTTGGAGTGGTTTCTCGCATGAAAGCACTCCAAATGGACTCTGAGGTACAGGTGTGTTTTTACAGTTTAGCTTCCAACCAACCAGCAGAGTAGCACCTTAGACCCACTTTGGGGTGGTTTCTGTCATGAAAGCACTCCAAATGGACTCTGAGGTATAGGTCTGTTTTTACAGTTTAGCTTCCAACCAACCAGCAGAGTAGCACCTTAGACCCAGTTTGCGGCCGGAAAAAAGCACTGGAGACAAGCAACGGATTACGGATTAGGCGGTTTGAACCAGTTTGGACGGATTCCGATGATTACGGATTACTTTTGTAGTTGGTTGATTTCGAACTACCTAGTAATAGTAGTGTATTGTATTTTGATGCAATAATACATATACACATACTATTTTGTATACACTAAACATATGATAATGTCTATTACATATAGGATCCATGTATGGTATATTTCTCTACATTTACCAAAAAAATCAACCAAATGTAGGTAAATATACCAGTCCCATGGATGTTATGGGTTACATATAGATTGACTGCCTCGTTTGGAGCAGAAGTCAAATCTGATGCCTCAGGTGTGGATGCAGAGACCTTTGCTGAGATGTTACAGGAGAGGGGGTGGTATTGAATGGAAATTGTATGAAACTTCGTATCGATATCGTCCCTTTGCAACGGGCTTTTTCTTTTAAAGTTCCAGCTAATCAAGGTTCAGGTTCCCACTTTTCATAGAGTTGGTTGGTAAACCAACTGCTTACATAGTGGTTCCAGATTCTGCAGATGTACTTGTTTAATGACTCATTGAAATGATGGCATCAACGCCAGGCACCGGGTGATATGGGGCTCTATGTCTCGGAAGAGGAGATGGAAGAGATGCTTCAGTCAATTCAGAGACGTCTGGGGTACCCAACCCTGTTGGGACGGTGGAAAGATGAGTAAGTTCGATGGTGATCCAGGATGTTCAAGTAGAGCCAGGTGTTTTAGACCTTTGAAATGTCAAAGGTGTACTTGAAACGAACAAATCGACGTGGCAAAGGTGAAGTTAGTTTTTGTTTAAAGGGATTTTTGAGGGTCTAAAAAGGTGAACAATTTGATCAGGAAGTTGAGCTGGAATGGATATGGATTGATTTGTCCTGTTTCAAGGGAGATGGAGTCCTGTGGCCAAAGACTCATGGATGACATTGGTTTGATACAATGTTTTTTCTTGTTTTCTGGCAAGTTACTGTATTAGATTAGATGTTTTGAAAGAGGCGGCCTAGCGGTTGGAGATAGCGAAAATGTTTTTCGATGCAGGCAGAATATACACCGTATGTGCCAGACATATCCGAGGAACAGAACGTCGTGTCAGCACACAGGCAAGTTGGGTTGACAGATTCACTTACAGTAGAATTCACATCATGCTCGGTCAGCAAGAAATCCTGATGCACTCTGTACGAAAAAGGTATCATTGAGGCATTTTCACAAGGATTTACAAAACAAATCAATCTTGCCGCCTTTTTGGCTGTTTGGAAAGGGATTCACATAGCATCCTCTTATTCTTTACTTTGGCACTCAGAGTCCTCCAATGGGCCTCTTTGGAAGGTTGCATTCATATTCCAGCTACAAGAACATGTATAAATGCGTGCCGTGCTGTATGATAGAGATGTTTGATGGCTCAACAGTAACAGTCATGTTTTAGTTTCATGATTGTTGCAGGACCGTTCTCGCTTGGTGGATGCGTTGTTTTTCTACCTTGACGCCAACCAGGCCAGTTGGTAGAAATTCCGGCGAACAACCTTTAGGAAACAAAAAACCATGCTTATTTGTTTGTATTGTGAAGATCAACAACAAAAACATCAAAAAAACAGCTTACGGTAATTGCCAGGCTCACCATCAATCATCAACAACTTTCGTTGGATGCAGTTACAATCACTGATTGCGGGGGTGGTTGTTTGATGAACTGCTGAATCCGCCAGTGTTTTTTTTTTTGCAGGATGGTTTGTTGCATGCTCCAGAGCTGCAGCGTTTAACCAGTGAGTTGGGTGTGCAGGAGCTGAATATGTCATTGGTCTTAAATCACTAATAATTAATACTGCAAGTACTGTAAGACGTCTTTGTTTTGAACACTTCCTCTGGCAATTTCTATGGAAGTTTGCAACCCACGGTTGGAGGGTTACCGTGCCATTTTTTTGTCGCGAATGGAGATGTTGGAGTCCATTGTCAAAATCACCATCACAGATAATACGCTGTTTGAAAAAAAGATGTTGGACTTCACGTGTTTTGTGCAAATCATCCAGAATTTTTGGCTCTTAGATAATACTGAATGGTTCAATATTGTTTCAACTTGTATAAACTTTTCACGTTTTTTTTAATAGAGACATGTCAGGGGCCATCACCGATCAAAATCGCCAGGAGTTGCAATTGCCATCCGTAGACTTGGATACCTTTCGGGTCCTGGTGAATGATCGTTCTTGCCTCGGTACATCAATGATTATGAATGTAAGAAACGCAGCACATCAGTTACTGGTAAGATGGTTTCTAGATAGGGAATCGGAATGAATCAGATGTGTGTTGACAAAACCGAATTGGGGGATTCGTTCTTCAGAGATGAACAAAATCATTTCCGCCGAATTTAGCTCAGAAAATCCACAGGTTCTCAGCGCATCTACTGCGAAGATACTTCCTTACCCAAGCTGTTGGCCAGGTGGATTCCGGGGGCATGGCTTGGGTGGAAACCCAAGTTTGGATAAGTTATACTTGATATAGCCAGGCTTCAAAGATGCACTTGTATCATCTGTTATCATCTTGCATGAAGATGTTAGTCCTTCTCCTTAAATCCCTTTTGTTTCCTCTCTTTCCAAAAGAGACATGACATGATCGCATGCCACAAGCAGTGCAGGTTCAGTCGCAAAGGTCCAATACCCAGAGCCCACATTTTGGAGGGATTTGGGGGAGTAGGCTTTGTCAAACTGACATAGGATTGATTCATCAGCCTCAATGAACATTCGATTGGAGACTGGACACCGCATGGATCTTCTGTCTCAGGGTGAGAAGAGTGAAGAATTCCGCCAATGATTTCCCTTGTTAATGAGTGGACTGCTGGGTGCGGACCTAACACGGGACCGGCCTAGCGGGGCAGCCAGTTTGGCTGCGCCCACTGGCAATCTGCCGAACACCCAACCAATGCGAAAAAAGAAAGGATTCGGGAGAGATCTTCAGATATAGATTTGGGTCAACACTCGTACCCTCCTGTAAAGACTCATGGCAATGGAACCATTTTACAAGTTATTTTTGTGAAAAAAGAAATCACAACACAAATTTTGTCACAACATCTTTGAAAAAACATTGAAAACACATTAAGAACTATACTTGGAGTTGTTTAAGATATGATTCTACTTCTTTTAGGAAGAACCATTTGCCAACTTCTGCCACCAAAAAAAACCTTAATTTTCCATCTTTTCGTCGCTGTTTCCAGGAGTTGAACACCGAAATCTTCCATGCTTCAAAGATGCAAAGCCCAACCTTGGGACTATCAAACTCCCTAGCTGTTGAATTGTGGAAGTTCCCAATGTAGAAACGTAGTACTCTACGAATCTATATGGGTGTTTCCAAAAATAGGGAAACGACCCCAAAACTAGGATNTGTTTTGTGGTTATACCATGTTATACAACAGCATTCACGCGTGATGATCAACATTGTCAACCCGTATATTACCTCTCTAGGATGACGCAAACCGTTACGGGTCTACAAAAAATAACAGCAACACTCAACATTCTGCCGCTTGCCTCGAACCATGGCCTTCCCACTCGTGCATGTAGCCAGGTCTGGGGGGAGTGCTATGGGTGAAACATGACAATTGATCGAGAAAAACAAATGTGCATGACATGATTGACATTGTCCACATATTGTTCACTCCAGACTTCATTTTTGCGTCCTATCCATTTGTCATCATTTGTCGATGTTTTCGTCAGGTGGAATGGAGCTTTTTGAGGCCATGGATTGGATAGTAGGGGGGGGGGGACCGGATGTTTTATGAACGTTTTGGTGATGATTTGAGGGTGATTATTCAGGTTGATGGTCGAAGATTCAAAGATCATTGATGCATGTTGTTGCAGTTTGTGAGTCTAAGCATCAAGTCCTGTTTCTCAATGGTTCAGGAGGTTTCCAGTGGTTTCCTGTCCGCCACTTTGTTGAAATATCCCACGGTTGAGAGGATCTCTCAAGGGTACACACCATTGGCATCTTTGGGGCCTTTTTTTTTCGGGGGAAGGGAAGGGCCTTGCCAGTTTGGGGTGAACATTTAGTTACACTTAAAGTCATATTTTGGAGATAAGCTGATAAGCAGGGAAATATGTGGTTAGATTTTGTTTTGATCATTGCTTTTCCTGCCTTCAACATGTGCTCCTACGTTGGAATGAATGGATCGCTAGTCTGGCCCTAAATTTTGGCTGAGGCTGTGCCGCATGAAGTGTTGTGTTTGTCGGTAGTCCAGGCCCCCAGTTACTTCGCCTTTTCACTTGATGGAAGAACTCCAGTTGCAAGAGATGCAGAAAACATCAGAAACCTTATGAATGGGAGAAAGTCACTACAGTGCTATATTAAGATATGTATCAAGCAGTGCGCTGCTAGTACTAAGTCCAATGTCAAGCCTTCTAAATCACAACAAGGATCCACTCAAACAGCTCCTGAACCATGGGAGTCAACAAATCTACAAGTCTCTGGAAGATGGTGATGATGATGATGATGATGATGATGATGATGATGATGATGATGATGATGATGATGATGATGATGATGATGATGATGATGATGTCGTTTCTAAAGGTACTTCTTGTCCTGAGGTGGCAGATTGTGCTGTAGTGCCTGCACCCTCGGAAAAGGCTCAGAACAGAAGGGAATGGATGCAGACACGTCCCTCACAGGAAGATGATTACCCAACCTGCCAATAGATTGTGCATGCGTATTTTCACCAATCAACCAATCATCCCTCCTTTGTTTCAAAAATCCCCTTACATATACACCGCCCTTTATGCCAAAAAGCGTCGTTGCTTCACATTTTGCAGGTCTGGCATTTCCTTTGTGATTCTGCCGTTTTGCGGAGAGCATCGCCTTTCTTCAGGGCAGCTTTGGGTATCTTGGAAGAAATGAGGCTAAGCTGAGGGTATTGAAATTGAGGAAGTGGTTAGGTGCTTACATTTCTCGTTACATACCAACCATCAGGGTTGGGAAGGCAATTTGACTGTTCGTCATATATTTCTATTTCAGGTGTGTGTGGAGGTTGGTTAAATAATGTATTCAGCACCCTGAAACTAATACCAACCTCTCTAGAATGTATCTACTGATACCTCTTTAACGTTGAGACACCATTTTATGTTGAATCCTTTGCCCAGGAAACTGCTGGTTGGAGGCACTGACCTGGGGAAACCAATTTTGGGGATTTTAAATTCCGTTTTGAGGCTCGCAACAGTGGAAACTCCAAAGTTGTTTCGTTTCTGTCAGCTTTTCTTCCGGTAGCATTTCGTCCATGCGTTCGGCAATGGACTTCCCTCATGTTGGAAATCCTTGTTGTTTGGCATTTTTGGTAGCAAAAAAAGACAGCCACTGAAAAACTTCATCAGTTGTTTGAATAAAACTTCCGTTGGAAATTGTTTTTTTTTCTACAGTTGCCAGGGCCAGACACGGCATGTGCACCTGCCAGAAGATGCTGAGACCTGGCAGAAGCCTCAAGTTTTGGAATGTTTTTGGGGTGTCATACGGTTTCCTGTCATGAATACGTAAGAAGTTTTTGAATTCACCCCATTTTCGTTCTGTAGACATAAAGGGGTTGCATTTATATACATATATAATGTGTCACTTGTCCTTTGTTTCATATTGTTTCATTGAATTCAGTAAAGATGATTCCCACATGGCTTTTCCCATCCATGCCATGTTGGGATTCCCAGGTTTTATGTGCTTCAGAAGTTGCATGGCTTGAGACCTCGACAGGAGCATGACCAAATGGTCGATGGACCTTTTGTGTGAAGGTCCCATGGTGCTGCCCTTGTTGGTAACTGCAGGAAAGTTTGCTGAGGTTTGTATTTTGAGAAATTCAGGTTATTATCCTGCTTGTGTCACAGCACCTGACAATATGGAATGAATATGGTTGGACTTTGGTCAAATGGGGTATAGGTGATACCATCTTCCATCACAAGGTATGCTACGGTAGGCTACTCACATCATATCAACATCGTCAATACGTGTCTCAAAACGTGTCTCCTGCAACCTCCCCCAAACATCTCTGAAAAATCAGACCACTGACAGATGTCAGGAGCTGCCAAAGTTGTGCAGTTTAGAGTCCAAGGAGCAAAAAAGAAGTGTGCCGCATGATGTTGCATGCCGGTTGGTGGAAACATGTGAAACACACGTTGAGTGTCTGGGAATGTTATTAGAGTCCGTGGGAATCCTGATTTCAGAAAATGACGAAGTTGCAATGTCTTCCCGGAAGTATGAAGGACATGCACCTCCTGGATCTTCGACTTATTGAAATTTATCAGAGTCTTGGTGTGAGCTAATAAGAGTTGCATGATCTGCTAGGTGGTGGTTTCAAATATCTTTTTATGTTCATCCCTATTCGGGGAAATGATCCAATTCGACGAGCATATTTTTCAACTGGGTTGAAACCACCAACTAGTCTTGTATGACCAAATGAGCCAAACCCTTGAATTTTGTTGGTAACCTATCTTCCAAATTAATATATAATGCTAATCTACTGTACCAAAGTTCGGTGCCATTGTGGAACGCCGAGGAAATATTTGATGCCAGACTTGGAACATGAGATACTTGAAAAGTGTCGACAAGAGGAATGGATCTCAGAAGTCGATGAGTAGCTTGAATGAATTTTAGAGATTCAAACAAAGCACTGGGGTTCCCTCTAGTGACTCTAGCCTCCTTTTAAGGGTATGCTTCTTGGTTCAAGTTTTCAAGAAGGGAATTGATTGTCAGGTTATGGAAGCTGAGGTGACGCCAGCTTTGCTTTTAAGGGCTTCTGCGGTGTTTTCTAGAAACCAGTGAAGCATTTATTTAAGCATCAACGTCTGGGTACAAAAAGTGTAGGTCCTAGGTGTGCGTATGGGTGAACGGCTTGTTGCAAAGTTGCTGAACAGACTATTCATTGATGTATTTTGCTGGCATTTCATTTCCCACGATGGGAGGACCAGGGTCTTCTTAGGGCTGGAGGCATCAATCCTTCAAAAAGTTTTTGGGGCTTCCAAGTTGGAACTGAATACCCGAGTTGACCCAGTGGAAGAAATGACTGTGGAAGGGAAGGAGTCAAAGTTTGCATGGGTTTTGCCTTACGCAATTATGCTTGTTTTCTTGTCACATGCTGCGTCATGTACTGGCCCAACTGTGCAGCAAGCGGTTCTAAACCTGCAAGATTGCAAGATTACGAAACATGCCCGAGCATCCGGCATGTCTGCAAGTTCTCTTGACACCCCCACCACCTACCATTTGATAGCAAAATCCATGTCAAACATGCAAAGTGGTGTGCCCAACTACCGGCGCGCTTTTCACTAGTGAAAAACGTACGGCTGGATTTTGTTTTGACGTCTTTGCCAGCAAAAAAACCTTGTGAACTAAGGCAAGATATGCTCATGTGTTTTCAGCAACTTGACTTCTTTGGCGTCTTGAAGGAAAACCTCTTAAGTTCCTGGTGTTTCTCGGACAAAAAAGAAGAGTGAAGATCCTTTTTTCCGTGTGTTTCCTTCGTTAGTGTGTGTGCTAGTGGGTGGACAGGTTGGTTCTTGTGTTTGGGTCCAATAAAAAGTGACCAAAAGTTCCTTTATGCATCTATTGTGCAATTTTGCTTATGTAATTATCTTTAACTTTTTATTCTATTTTTCAAATGAAATCAAATATACATACGAATTTTTACATGAATCATTGTATAGATCATTACATCGACATGCGTATATATTTTTCAACATAATGAAACATATGTAGAGGTTGTAGCCATCTACCATCGCCCTTCGCAGGTTCGCGGCTTCCAGAGCTGATGGCTGCACCACTGCGTGACTGGTTACGCATCACCCGAGACGTTGGAGTGGTCGCATGTCCAACAGTTGCGGCCTGTGTGGCATCCGAGTTCTTCCTGAAACAACGCGAGGACATTGGCAGCGACGTTTTTGTTGTTTTTTTTGTGCTTGGGGTGGAGCTCAGCTGATTTATGAAAGTATGTCGATATTACACTCCAATCACATATACGAGGCTAGACAGGGACAAATACAATATAAGCAATCATTCCAACAAGCACAATTAAGATGGATTTGTAGTTTCCACCAACGGGCCGAGACCGCAGGACATGTTGCTGTTGTTGGCAGAACTCAACCTCCTGGACCTTTTAGAAGAGTGTGCTTCGTGGTCTTGGTTTCCTGTTTTTATCGTTGGGAAACAGGGTGCCAAAAAAAAACCTCCGCCCCTGCCAAAACAGCACCCTTTTATTTGGTGGATGGGATCGCATCGTTGTTTTTGACACATGAGATCTGCAGGTTTTTGTTGCCACTTTGATTTGGGTTCCCCACAACACTTTGTTCTTGGGACGGAGTTGTGATCTCTCCTCCTTGCCACAGTTGTTGAAGCGCGGAACTTGAACTTTTGGGAAGGAAAATCTGTAAACTAAATGACCCATTTCACGTCTTTGATTGGAGAAACAGTGCGGAACACTACTTTTCGACCAAATTCATATCCCGATACCATCCATGTATGTATGGTAGATTTACCTACATTTACCATAAACATCAACCATTGCCATTCATGTAGGTAAATATATCAGTCCCATGGATGGTATGGGATCTGCTGAGGTTAGAGGAGGCCCAACTTTATCAGCTCTTCACAGAGGACTGTGTCACCATGTAATGGTTAGATGCACACAACTTGACACCCTGGAAGATTAACGGCTGGTTCACCTACAGCCATGACCCATGATTTCAGAAAGGCTGATGATCTGAACCAAATCTCCATTTTTTGGTCCTATGTCAATCTTCAGGGGTGTATCCATTTACGTTGGGGTGATCGATAGCAAACAAGATACTGCTGGAAGGATATCCTGATGCCCTTGACACAGCTGAGTACGTTTCGTCAAGAGTTGCGTCATCCTCGATTTCGACAGCCTTCGCTGGCATTGCTGCTACAACCCTTCCCTCGCTTGCGGGATGATTTGCTGGATGCATGGTTTGAGGAGCCCCAATGCCTTGTTTTTTGAATGAATGGATGATGGGTGAAAGGAGAAAACATATGAAATTATATTATGAACAGGTATTTTGAACACATATTATTTTGAACATATATATATATATACATGAAAATATGAAGACCTTGCATCAAGTCAATGGTGGAACGCATTGGTCAGGTGCCCCAAGAGACAAAGATCTCACCTGAAGATTTGGCACAGTGGGCAAGCACACCTGAAGCCATGTTACTTGGTGATGATGGAAGGAAGTGGCCCTCGAGCCTCGTCTCAGGCATCCAATGTGAAAGATAAAGGACCTTGTTTAAATGAGTATACTTGGCGTTTAGCTAGAACGGAATTCAAATCACACATCGTTGAAAGGCCTGAATTGCATATTGTGCCTGAACTTTGTTTTTTTATTGCACCCTGGTGGGGTAGTTGGTGTAACTCTCAAGAGGCCATTGATTAGCACACATATGAATGCTACTAAAGGGGAGCCTACATACACAAATTGACAAACGCATTTTAATTTTTGCCATCTCCTTCTGATGCGAAAAAATCCAAAGTGATATACGTTTTTTTCTATTCTATGAAGGTCCTGAAGAGTGATCATCCTCCCACCCCTGTTGGGGTTCCCCAACAGCAAAACTGACTGGCAAACTCTTCAGGCCACGGGATCTTTTGAGGCGGAAGTGGCAAACTTTGACAAAAGCAGACTTTCAGAAGTTTGCATCTTGGAGAACTTTATTTCCTGGAAAAAATCCTTGGATATTGATGATATTGATTGGCTTACTTGAAGCATTTTCTTATCGGAGGGATTCATATGGATTCATGGAGTTAAACATCTACTGGAACATGTTCTTTCAGGCTTGAAAGGAATGTGACCGGATTCCATGGTGACCTTTCGAGGATACCATGTAAAGCACCATAAAAGCACCATGGTGACGACCCAGGTATCTTTGGCCCCGGACCACATCTTTTCCGAAGACTTTCGTGAAGACTGCTTGCTGCGGTGGCATCAAGAAGAAGTTCTTCCATGTGCACCTGAGGCAGAAGAGATTTATCGCCTTTGGAGATTTCAGTTACGTGGCAAGTTTTTTTTCGGAAGCCTTTGGACACTTTGTATCATTTTGTTGGGAAGGAACTGGGCTTTTTGCGGTTGGTTGGTTGGATTTGGGTGGACAATTTGTGAGTTGTTCTATAGTTTTGAGATAGAAAGGAGTTAAAGAAATTATATTACTCACTCATAGACAGTCATTTATGCTCGTGACTTTCAAGTTGATGCTCCAATTTGTACCTTCAAAACTGCTTAAGTCGGAATGAAGTCCCCAGGGGCATTTTTTTCAAACTCACGTCAGATGAACACCGATTTCAGTGATTTCAGATGATTTCTGGACAGTTCAAGGTCGAAATGCATCATCTTTGGGAGGGAACGAAACCTACATGCTGTACACATTACAAGATACAATAGTTGTATGAGAATCAGGAAAAATCTAGATAGTACCCTCCAGGGAGCGAACATGTCCCACCTGAGGAAAAGGAAAATCGTTTTCAAACGTGCCTTTTCGGGGGGATATGTTTTTTTCCCATGAGTGTATTCAGCACAAATTTGAAGCTTCGTCCATTTGATACGCAATGTTTAAGGCTTGCAAGTTCTCATCAACTTCTTCTCTGGCTACTTTGTTTGATCTGGAGACCTTGTGGATGTCCCAAGCGCGTTGCAGAAAAGGGACACCACTTTTGGCGAAAGCGAAAAAGAAAGCGCCTTTCTGTCATGGAGTGTTGCAAGGTACTCCTTGGATACTTGGCTCAATGGTTAGTTAGTTCCCGCTCACCATGTGATGGATGGATGGATGGATCGATGGATGGATTGGTGATTTATCATTACTTCATCGGTACAATCCGACAGATGTCAGCAGGGATGCATTGACTGATTGACTTTCAGCGACTTGCAAGCATGACTCGTTTGAAAAAAACCAAGGATCCTCAGATCACACACCACTCCAGGGAGATATATCAACATGGGCTTCGCACAGTAAAGAGACATATATAAACAGTGCATATCTTATTCTGAACTTCATTCCTGAATATCCAGATTCGTGGTTCTTGTTGCTTTGAGTCCATCGGCCCATCCAGAAACAGGACTTGTTTTGGAGGAAGCCCACTGCTGGTTGGTCGCTCTTCAAGCAGTTATCGCCATGGACGTGTTTCTCCTCAAGGTCAGCTTCCTGGATTCTCGGATTATCGGGTAATCTTCACGGTGTTCAAGGTTTCCTCGAAAAGGAGGACTTGACCATCTGTACTTTTTTGTCTCTTTTTTGTTGTTGATGTTTGTTTTGGAGAATTTGAGTGTCTAGAAGTGTCTAGCAATTATTGAAGCTGTTGGCTTTCTTTCAAAGTAATTATATAATCCATATGAGCAACAGCCTTTGTTTGCGGAAGGAAGAAACAGCTTATGGGTGGACATGTGTTTTTCTTCAGAAAAATCCAAAATTAGCTTGGGAATGTGGTAGAGGGAGCTTGAACAACGAGGTATATCCAAAAATACCCAAACATGTTTAATTACTGAAAAAAAGCCAGCGTTGGACAACGAGACGATAATTTTGGGAAGAATTTATCCGTTTGCCTCCCAAATTGAGTTGAACAGGTGGGGTAAACCTGAAATCGACGGAACCAAAAGCCACCGCTCATGTGACTTTTAACGTCGCGCCTGTGTGCTGAACATATGTGGCCTCGCCAGCAGGTGTTATGGCACTTCTTGCGACGAGCTTGATTGGAACCGACTGTTTTAGAATGGTTTAGGGCCCAAATTAGGTCCGATCGTTTTTTGTACATAGGTTATGTCAGAGGTCCATGATGGTCTTAAAATCCTGCAGTGTTATCAGTGCTTATAGTAAACATCTCTTTGCGTTGTGAAGATATTTATATGCTTGTGCAGGATTTCACGGCGTTCGATTAGTCCCAATGGCCAATGCGCAATGTGGCCAATGTGCCATTGCCCTGGATTTTTTTTCGTGTAGCAAAAACAGTAGAAAGATGTTGCACTTACCTTCCCTGAAACTAACATAGAACCTGAAAATGGATGGTTGGAACACTAGTTTCCTTTTGGGATGGCCTATTTTCAGGGGCTATGTTAGTTTCAGGGAGGGTACACCATACGATAGTTTTGTTGCCCTTTGCATCTGTCAATCATCATGAAGGGCAAGAGGATATCTAAACCACGCAGCCGCAGCAGATCCAACTGACACGAACCATCAGAAGTACACGACGAAGCGTCTAGGGTTTGCTTCATTTACCCAGGTTTCCATCCCAGGGACTAGTTTCATTTTTTTAAGATGGTCACATACACATTTTTGAACACAATTTTATGTGGGTATGAATTCAAGCAATAGGCCGCAGCTTACGCTTCTTCGTGCCTTTCTGTATAAATGTTTTTTTTTTGCGATGATTAATGAGATACACTGAGCTTTTCCACTTCGTGACATTTGCCAAAAAAGCCGGCATCACTTGCACCCACACAGCCGTAGCACCGCCATGGCCTGGGAAGCGATGGAGCAGAACCAGAGCACTGAGCCTGAGAAGAAGCACGGGAAACCCAAATTTTTGCATTGGAGAGTCATGACAGGAGGCGATACCGATACAATGATTGCAAGGTTCCAGGTACATATATTATTCAAATATAAGGTATACATATACGCCACTCCCATGCGAGGTCTCGATGGCGTCGGTCTCCGGAGGCGATTCCTGATTTTTCATCACCCCTTCCAAGATTTTCCGTGATCTCCAACTATAGGGGATCATTCCAGGTCACGAATGGAATCACCATCAGTTTATTTTGGTAGTGGTTATTTTTCATCACCAGGACCCAGGATCATGCCAAGCTACAAGTGGTTTAATTTGTTCGAATCAATATATAATAAATCCTTTGGTAGCTTGAATCATTTAATGTGACTCTCAACAAACCACTGGGTCCACGCTTTGTAGATGGCCGTGGTGTTTTTAAACCTATGGAACTTTGTTGGAACGACATGTGCGTATTTACACTAGGATTCATGTGACCACGATGATTGGTCAGAAGGGTGTTCTGGAGAAGTGTTGGAGAAGAGTGTTGTAGAGAAGTATTGGAAAAGAGATTTGTAGAGAATTGTTGGAGAAGAGTGGAGGACGTGTTGTAGCAAAGTGTTGGAGAAGAGTGTTGTAGTAGAGAAGGTGCCAAACGATTGTTGTAGAGAAGTGTTGGAGAAGACTGCAGTAGAGATGTCTTGGAAAGCGTGTTCTAGAGAAGTGTTGGAGAAGGTGTTGTAGAGACGCGTTGGGAGGAATTGTTGGAGAGAAGTGTTGGGGTGCTTGAGAAGAGTGCTGTAGAGTTTGTAGAGAATTGGAAGGAGAGCTGTACAAAAAGAGATGGAGAAGTGTCTTGTGGAGAAGTGTTGGACAAGAGTGTTGTACAGAAGTGCTTTGTCGTCCTCCAAGGTCGATGAGGCATGGTTTTATTTTAGATGTACAAGGTAGCGTCAGGTCAGGATCGGAGGGTTACTGGACCTCTGAATCCATGGCATTTTTTTGTGTATATCTGGTATGCAAGGAAGGCAACAAAAACATGTTCCTGTTGTCGTGGATAGCGAGGCACCGCAAGTTTTGTAAATTTAGTTTGAGACGAGCATATATATTATATATCAGTATAGCCAAATATGTTTCAACAACAAATTCCAGAAATTCGGCTTCGTGGTTTCTATCAGGTTATTTTTGTTGTTAAATTTTGTTCCCCAACGCAACTGAGCCGAACGGAGGTGAAAGCTGAGGTAAGCAAGGGCAGATGGAACCGTTGGGCTCCTAGTGTCCTATGGTTGAGAGTGTCGGTTCATATTGGTTCTCAAAACATCTGAAAAGCACTACAATCAAAAGGATGTTCAAAGTCAGATGGATATATCAGATATTTGCATATTGAATGAATTTCTGATTGTTTCTAGCGGAATAGCTATAGTTTTTGTTTTCACCAAAAAAAAATCATTTCGATCTCCGAGCTTGAGTGCACTTTCTGGCTCGCAGCTGAACAGCGGGTGAGATCTTGGAAGATATGAATCTGAACGAAGGCATCAGCTTGGCCCGGCGTTGCAGCTGTGGACTTTGCCATCCTCAGTGGTTTCGAAATGGATGGGTCTGTCATGAATCCTGGATTGATTCAGAACTTTCAGTTTCGGAAAGGATGAATACTGAGGAGGTTGACTTATTTTTTTTGGAGTTTATCAAGCTAGGAACCAAGAGAAACATGTCAATAAGCAGACTGCTGACTGCACTGGTCGGAAGTGCTGGAGTCTTTCTCCCTTTTTTCCACGCGGGAAGTGTTTCTGGTCTAGTTTGCCTATAGTTTTTGCCCAGTCTTTACCGGACAGCATGCTAATCTACAATCAGCTAACGCTGTCGTTCTTAGGGACCGCTGCCGTCCCCATCTCAGCCACGAAGTAGGCACCTCGACTGAAGCATTTGCATTTTTGTTGGTATTCGTCCCAGGTCGCAAAACCACAGAGAAATGAAGGAATTCAGAAAAATCCTTTGTTTGGAACTGACTACACCATACTAAACCACACTTTGCCAGTCATACAAGCAGCTTGGGAATTTTGGAAAAGCCAAACAGCAACTCTTTGTACTGAAGTTTTGTTGAAAGATCCTTCTCACAATCTCAAAATAAAAACCCATAACATTGTTGCGAGCCAATTGCAATCTGGGAAGGTGATTTCTTCCTCCGCCCATTCTGAAACAAATCATACGTTATCTAGATAATTGGATTCATTCCTTATTGTGCAATCAAACAATAATAGTAAGGCCTTAATCTGGAGGTACTTGTATCTGAGAGATCTCTCAACAACTCAATCACCAGCAGCGGGCAATTTGAGATGTTAAAAACCATTGCGCCAAACTATGAGTTGCTTCTTGTTGTTCTTGTTGTTGTTGCTGTTGTTGTTGCTGTTGTTGTTGCTGTTGTTGTTGTTGTTGTTGTTGTTGTCGTTGTGGTTGTTGTTGTTGTTGTTGTTGGTGGTGGTGGTGGTGGTGGAGGTGGAGGTGGAGGTAGAGGTGGAGGTAGAGGTAGAGGTAGAGGTAGATGGTGGTGGTGCTTTTGTTGGCTTTGCCTTTGGTGTTGTTGTTGGCGTTGCGCCCGATGTGGCCCACAAAACAGGACAACAGCAACAAGCATCATAGCGTTGCCGGCGCTGTGGTGACAGCAACAGGCATTTGGACAAGACGATGCAACGCCACGTTGCCTCACACAACGGGTTTGTACAGAATTCATTTGAGTCTGAAAGTTACTTTCCTTCGCGTCCATGTGATGTCCATACACTACTCCCGCACGGTGCACAGAGCTTGCTTGTGGCAACATTGCACCTATAGCACGGAGCAACGCATGGTCTACTATTTCCATGGAAAAGAACTGGAGCTGGTTTCAACCGAACATATATTTCAAGGAATGTTTCAGGGAAACAAAAATAGGAAGCTGGGAAGCGAACATTGATTTTAGGAACCAGAAAAAAACGAAGGAATGGAAAAGAACACAAAATATGCTTCCAAGGAAAGAAAACGCGGGAACTGTAAGCAGGAATGCGGGAGCACAAAAAAAAGCTCCCACGTTTGTCTTTCGTGTTTGTTGCATTACTCCACAGCTCCAGAGCTATTGTGTCTTGGATCCAACTAGGCCACAGTGGGCGCCCTGGAACGGAGATCTGAATCTTTTCATGGCGGCAGCGGCGCGCCGACGGCAACGTGACGAAAGGCGCAGGTGCAAAATTTGATTCGGAGAAAGGGCTGGATTTGGAGTATGCATTCATCTTTACTCAGTGATCAATGTTTGAACATGTACCAACATTGTATCAACACAGAATTGGCACTGTGGGTTTCTTGCCCAAATCCCGGTACTTTTTATCCGGTTCAGATGACACACACACACACACACACACACACACNNNNGTGGGTTTCGTTTGTCCCGAAACTACCCGGTACCGTTTTTATTTCCGGTTCCGTAGATGACACACACACACACACACACACACACACCCAAAACAAGAAAATTCCATTCCTATGCAATCTTTCGGGTTCCATTTCAACCAGTGGGTGTCTCATCGCAAACACCTTGAGAGTGTACAGCAAACTGAAGACAAGCACCTTTCCAACATACCTTACAAATTTACAATATGTATATTCCGATTCCTAATAATAACATAGTGGAGAGTTCATTTACATAATATACTATGTTATATAAGTTATATAATATACATTATGTATGATTTGCAATTATATATTATATATATTATATATCTATATATATACAATATATCTAAGATTCAAAAACCTGGTTTGTTTGTCCTCTTCCTTGTTGTTTCTCGAAAAAATCACCCGCCAGGTTGGTCCCTCCCAGCTCTCAACCTCAGGATTCCGACTGGGCGAGAGTGATATAAATTACATGAAACCCTCCCTGAAACTAACATAGCACCTGAAAATGTATAGTTGGAATACTAGCTTCCTTTTGGGTTTCGGCCCATTTTCAGGGGCGATTGCTGTTAGTTTTTGGGGAGGGTAACCCATGGATCCGGATCCATAAAACGAACCAAGGGATTTTGTTTACCGATGCATTCGAATGGTTGATTGACTCATGGATCGGATCCCCTTCGTCATCATGGAGAGAAAATCCGGATCCATGGGTTAATGAAATGTCATCAATTTATCTAGTTGGGAGAATAGTGCCAGATGAGTATCGATTCACGAATCGATGCGTATATTTTTTGATGGATTTCTCATAAAATATAATGGCGGATACGGATTATTGAGGGATATCTCCAGATTAGTATAGGGATGCAAGGGGATGCACTGATTCACCATAAGATCAAGCCTGATATATCCGGATGAGAGACAGTTCTGAAAGGATTATTCCAGGTTTTGAGTTATCTTCAATCCTTGGCTGATATAATGGCCATAGGAATGTATCGGATGCAAGGATGACAGGATAGATTGCAGTCCAGACTGTCAAAGGTGTTGTTTGGGTTGCCTGGTTTTTTGTTAAGGGTGAATTGTTGAGAACAAAAGGGTTGGAGCACATACAGTAGGGTCCACCCTGGCCAGCACCAGGGGTGGTCTCTAAGCCAACCATTTCCAGATTATCCAAAACAACATTCCAAGAACACACATAGACATTATATACTTTCTTGATCTTTCTTGTACTTTTTGCATGATGATTATGATGATTCCCATAGCCATCCCATCTCGTATGTAGGAGTGTTGTTTTCACCCCTCAGGAGAACCGGACCCACGCCTTGTTTGTCACCGGAATGGACACCAGACAGCAATGTAAGCTGACAAGGATCCGTGATGATCAGGACTGGACGACAAGGGACATAGCTGGACGTCTTCAGTAAATTGGCAAAATTCACCATGGTGGGACATATTTTTGAACGCCAGCACGTTTCAAATTGGCTACTATAATGGATCATCCAAAGAGGTGAAGTTGTTCGACAAACGCAGCAGCAGCCACGCACGGTGTTGCCAATCCCAGAAATGATTGAAATCAGGGTTTCACCCACAGACTTATTTGGTATTAGGATCTAATATGACACAGGACACATAATATTCTCTTTGGACTAGACAACAAAAAGATATCCTTTTCGTTTGCTTGGAACCACGAAATGACTTGACATACAGACATATAGTACAAACAAACACGCAGCAGCCACGTCATTTCACCTGTTTCACGATGCAACTCGTCCTCTGAAATGCAGATTTGTGTTCTTGATATGTTTGGCCTTTCAATGAACATTTGAAACTACTAAGGATGGAGATTTGACTCTCCCACAGCAAGCACCAACTCTGAACCTCTATCGACCCGAAGAAGATCCATGGAATGCACCGAGACCACCTGTGGAATTTGTCCCTTTCTCTGCGCTACCGCTACGTCTAGGCTGAGTTCTCGGTCACGAAACTTTTGCAAAGCGCAAATTTTCACGGCAGAAATGATAGGAAACTTGGTCAACACGTGGCAATGTGATGTAATATTATGTGCTATTCTTGCTTGCTCACCAAGACAAGCATGACATCTGAGTTGTGTCAATTGCGTTGAGCCTTTCACAAGATGTTTCTGGCATTTTCCTGTCATGACTTTGTTAGATGAAGGCATCAAGGGACCGCAGGTCAAAGCTTACTTAAATTGCCATCACGGAAAGAATTGGGGATCCATGGGGCTTGTATCATTTCAAACCTGACCATATTGGAATATGATTTGATAGGGGAATTATTAGTGATCGCTCTTTTCAGATGAATCTTATGAAATCCCAAACTAGTCACTGCAAGGAGTCTCTAACATTTGTACTAGCCCTTACTAGGATGTTTGATAGTACTTGTCTACGCTCTTCCACAATTGTTTCTGCACATGGCAGGGAGGCCCCCCTATGATGACGATGAAAGTGACTCGGACGATCCCGATCTTCTGCGAGCCCTGGAAGAGTCTTGGTCAGTGACCATGACATGCAACGATGTTCCAAGGGTCGCCAAGTACGACACTTCCAAGCTTGAGTTTGAAGGCAGCCAACAAAAACGACCAGAAACAATCAAAGAAAGACATGCATATTTGATGCATATATGGTCTGTCATGATTTATATGTATATACATTCCATATACAACGATTATATATACTACTATTATACTACTTTTTTGGTTGACTTTTTGTTTTTTGACTTTTGACATTTGAGTCGCAAGCTGCTGGTGTTTCTCTCCAAATTTACTCTACCTGGTGGAAGCTAAAATCTAAGGAATCCCTACGAACTGCAGAAGCCGAAGAACAAAGCCGAGCGGCAGCTGACAGAGAACGGCAACTTCGTTGTAATTGCCGATGTTTCACAATTCAGGGAGCCTTCGACTTCCTGGAAATGGTGGAGTCAAACAATGCAGATCGATAGATGTAAATAGTATAGAGTATTTAAAGTATTTATAGTTTTTTTCACACTTAATTGATCACAATTCATAATGTATATATGATTTGATTTTAAGATTGCTGCAAGAAGGATGCGAGAACCGCCGCAAGCGACCCCAAAATCCTCCCAATGACGACCCACCTGAAGCTCATGTTTCAGGCAAGACCGGCTTTCGGGGCAATGCGTGGTGTGCTTGGAAGAGAAACACGGCGGTGCAGCCTGTTGTACTGGCTCGACATCCACCACTGACACAGTGACAGAAAGTACAACGCATTTTATTTGCCACGAATGCATTCCAATGTAGCTTGGCAGAGATTGATGCCAGTTTATCATCTTTTTTTTGTTTTCGAGTTTCGAAGCAATTCATAGTAGATACTGCTTAGATACTGTAATAGTATTGATAGTTGACTTGTGTCATATGAAGTAGGGATTTCAATGATACCACATTTTTTGCAGGGTTTGATATCATTGACTTTCACATTCAATTCAATGGTTCATTTTTTAAAAAACAGGTACGTTGGGAGCGAGTTGCAGAATGATGACAGCAGCGACCGCCGATTGATGGAGCGACGTGCCTTTGGACATTGTTTGAGATGTCCCTGTCCCTCGGCGGTCGCGGGTCGTTGAAGTGTGGATGGTCGAAAATGAACCGGACTACGAAAACAAAAAAAAGGTACCAACTTGAATGTAGCCAAAATATGATTTGTTCTGGTAGACTTGGTTGCTTTTTTTCCAGTTGCGATTGTCTTAAGATTGATTAGCATTGTTTGTATATAGTGTATGATTGTGAAACGTTATACAAGTATATTAAATGTGTGTCTCACCCCTTTTTTAGGTTTTGTACTCCTGTATAGTAGGAATCGCGTTGACAAGCTGGCGTTGTGCTTGATATCATGTTGATGTGAGCTACAGGCAAAAAGGTTCAGCTCTTCGTCTTTATGTGGGGTGGACTTTCTACTCACTATTTGATCAAAGCCCTGTAAAGCGAAGCCGGAACACCAAAAGCGAAGCCATATTCCACATACATCCATATGCCATGTTTTCACATAATGAAAAGGACTTCAGGAACAGGCCCGTTTATACTTCGACATGTATTCGCGATTTCATTTTTGTGTGTTTTTTTGTCATTCATTTGGGTTAATCTGCATCTTGGCTGCACGGAGCCTATGCCCAGCTCAAACATGAAACTCACAATTTTGTTCTCGTCATTCATTTCAGGAAAATCCAGAGTTTATAAGCAGACCAAAAGCGAAGCCTAAGCGAAGCCAAAAGCGAAGCCTAATTTCAAAAAAGCGTCCCTTTACAAGACCTGGTNAAAGCTTTGCAAAGCGAAGCCGGAACACCAAAAGCGAAGCCTCCAACGATAGTCCACTTTCAGGCCTTTTCATTTTGCCGATCGCTCATGTCTATGGTTGTTCTCAACCGTGTTTGTTGAACAAAGTTTTGGCCGAACCATGCTGCTGGTCAGTTTCTGGCGTCATTCTCTGAGAGGAAATAATAACTTAACGAAGTTGAGATCGAATGGGAGAACATTTCCATCACTCAACTTTGAAACGTTGATGAGAGCGATACGAGCCCAATTTGATCCAATTTGCATTAGTCAAAGTGCTGAGATAGACTTGAAATCAGCATTGTTGCAATGCGCATTGACACGATGTACTTTGATTGGAACCTTGCCTCGATCTGAAACTCACCATTTTCATTCTCATAGATCTGGGATAGCAGCCGAGATCAGTCTAGGTAGCCCAATGCCCTTGAATTGCGGAGGGTACCTGGAGGACACATTCTGAAACAGAAAGATGACTCAGATGTTTTCATATATATATACTGTAATATATAGGAAGAGTTCTTACCTTCATGGCCCCAGGCATGGGGTGAACATTCAGTGCACCATGACGATGCATGACGGCACATTTGGGCAAATTTGCGCTTCAGTTGACCATTTGCAGGAGCGGCATGTCAGGCCATTTTTGACTACTGCACTATGGTCCCAGCTTCAAGCTGCTTCAGAGGCACCGTTTGGGTTGTGTGTTTGACTTTCATGAAATTCAGATTGGGTCCATTTCTTCCCGAGCAGCGCAGCAACATGATCCCTGGTATGAAATGGAATGAACGTATTTTTTGATGACAAAGCACTTGCCAAACCCTGAAGCAAAAATACAACCGTTGATCTATTGAACTAAACATCCACAAATTATATTATGATTTGGACTTGGACTGACATGAATGTTGCCTTGCCACGTCCAGGCAGATGAGAAACATCTCCAATGGCAGAAAGAATCACGGGACAATGAATCTTGCTTACTAGTTGTCGAGTATGATTTACGGTGTGAAGATTTGAATTTTCCTGGGTGCTCATGTGCACCCCCTGCCATCCAACAGATCGTATTGATAATTCTCCAAGGCATGCATGGACTCACATTTCTCCCCATTTGTAACAGAGACATTGTTCTATATCGCCACTATGTTTCGATTATTTTCTATCCATAGTTTCTACACTTCCAAGTCTCAGAGAGCATAGATGTTGATGACTGTTGACTGGGTCAGCCCAAAGAACATTTTGACAGTTCCAAGCTTTGAATTAGCTTGGTGTCACTGAGGAAGATCCTGAATTCCTTCGCGTATCTGGACGTAGATTTTGGAATGATGTTGCATACATTTTGCATGTGTTTTTTCGGTGGTATTGAAGAACCGCCATTTCTTGGAATCGATATGAATTGATTCCATTTAATAGCAATACCACGTGTGATTGGCTGTTGAACCCAGGAATCTAAGCACACCTCTGCACAGGAAGTACCATGTGACATTTTCTTCGAGTTCTGAAATTTCCGGAACACCAATGATAACATGCCTTTTGCTTAAAGGTCTGTGATACCAGTGTTGGAGAACAAAACTCAATAATTTGATACCATTTGCCATTTGTCCTTGTTTGTTTCATTTTGCTTCACTTTTTCCTCGTCTAAATCCATACTTATGTAGGGTCATTCCTTTTACTATTGGAACGTTGGCCATGGTGTAGGGATACCTAAAAAATGGCGGGTGGATTGCTTTTACCAAGATGGGGCCTCAGGAAGCGTTGCTCCGCTCCATGCCCAATGCAGTGCAGTGCGGCCGCTGCCAATACGGTCCTATCGACCATGCCCCTTGGTTACAAACATTATCAATGTGAGAAGTTCTAAGATATTTCAACTAACAAAGGAACGGGAAGGTATTATTTTTGGTACCCTTGGTTGTTGATGCTTTTGGAATGGTTCCTCATTTGCTCGCCCGATGTTTAGACTTTGGACATCTTTGGAGTATGGAAGGGTTTCATTGGCATCAATGTCAATTTCATCTCTATTTTTCAAGTCACAACATTTGGCAGTTGAAAATGCCTTGTTGGTTCAGTTGGAGATAATGGCGAACAATTTGGTCTCATCCTGCCCTACTTGAAACAACATGCAATGGGCCCCAGTGGTTGTGTCTCCAGCCCATTGACAAATTCTTGACAATGTAATGATTGTGCATTGAATAGAATGGCGACCAATTGAACTGTTGGGGAAAATTCTGTGAAAGGAATGATTAAACGGACGAATTTGAATGGACAGCGGTGTTGTGCAGCACCACCAAGGCAACCATCATCACCATCATCCTCATCATCCTCATTATCCTCTTGATCATCACCATCCTCATCATCCTCATCATCCTCTGGATCATCCAAGCAACACAGTGGGAGTTGAGAACTCGAAATTGATAAACGTAACCATCACCAGCAGAAGCCCCCCACCAGCACTGATCTTTCCAGGCAGGATGTGACGATCTGGATGCTCACCACGCGGAATGGCGAGGAAACGCTCGGATTGAGCAACTTGGCGCTATCAGATCGCAGCAGTTTTTTTGTGGTGCACAGAAGGGCATTTCACGCATGTCCCCTAATGAGAAAACGAAAATGGCATTTCCCCTAATGAGGGATGAACCGTATCCGGTTCAGCCATCGGAATCTAATATGATGTTTTGTATGTTTCAAGTGTAGCCGATGAATGATTCCAACATTTGTAAACAAAGTGCCGTCCATGAGTTTGGGGTGAGGGTACCGCTAGTAATAGCAGGGGCAGAAAGCTGTTTGATTCACCAAAATTTGGTCGCTGGGACTTGTCGCTTCAATTGGGGTTCAGTTCAATGTGTGCTTACTCAAGATTTGGCATGTGTGTTTTGGTTTCATCCTTTAGCTTTTATTATGTCAAGGTTGATAAAGGTTGTTGTTTCATTTGCAAAGAGTAGTGAATTCCATCAATCGTCATAGTGCTTTTGAAGGATTTCCAGTTTTTTCATATTTTGCACCCAGGAACCAATGTCCAAAATGCGGATGGTGGGCCCACAGCATTCGTTCCTGGCCATCTTGGGATGGTGTGATTCGTCAATGACCAGGGCCGCGGGGTTGAAGAAAATCAGATTGCTCTTCACTTTGTACAGCTTCCAAGTGATCCCAAGTGATCAGACGTGTTAGCAGACCAGATTGACTTTCAGGGCAGAAGCGTGCAAGACTTATGGCAAGACCACCTTCTGCCAAAGACCAGAAAAATAGTTCGGCGTGCTGAAGCTGAAACCTAAGGGCTCGATTGTGCAACCCCCAAATCATTGGCTAGAGCATTTTTGACATGGCTGCGGCCACCTTGACTGAAATGCCAGGAATTGCATGATTGGAACATGTGGCTGTTTTTGGACTTATATAGACTAGGCCAGTTTTTTGGTGTAATGGGTTTACACCGGTGAACTTTCTGATAGCAGCCTCTGCTAGACAAGGGCAACAACTTATGAGAATTCATATGAATTCATCCAACGACTCACGCGGCCGTGGACCACATGTTGTTGAAGGGTAGGCTTACTAAGCCATTTCCAGATATTTCAGTCTTTTCTAGTAAAGAATGGAAATGTAGCCCCAGGCGATGGATTCCAACAGGGATAAGCATGGTCTATGTCCTATGGTCAAGAGTGCAGGTTCATATTGGTTTTGAAAACCACGAAGTTCAGATGATATCAGATGTTTGTATATAATATGCAATACATGTCCTGACTATATACATTGTATGTGCAGATTATATAACTATCATTTCTACAAGTCCGTCACACATTTTTTACACAAAAAAAACCGAAGAGACTACGAGTTCATCACTGGAGATCATCTGGACCAACCTTTGGGCTCAGAACGTATCTTGTTTCAGATATGAACGAATACGAAGGCATCACCCTTCGTTCCCCTTGCAGCTGTGGACTTTGCCATTTTCAATGGTTTCGAAATGGATGGATTTGTCCGGGGGTCTCCCGGAGTTCGAACGAAGTTGGTCACGACGTTGATCCTTGGGCGTTAGGTTGGATTGATTCAGATCCGGGCGATTCCGAAATTTCGGACTCCTGGTCTTCAACTTCCAACGTTGGTTACAGGTTTGGATACCATGATTACCATGGTAACGGTGGAACCCCCAGGAATCGTGGGTCACATTCATCTTGGTATGAAGCTGCTGATGATCCATGGGGTGTGACCGAAGATCCATGGAATGTACCAACACCTGGAAGGTCCTCAGACTGGGATCCATGGAACGTTCAAGATCCATGGGCCAATGGTGCAGATCCATGGGCAAATGATGGTCCGAATGGTCCTTGGCAAAGAGGTCGGGATACATGGCAAGATGCTTGGAATTCTTGGGATGCTTGGCTCAGGAAATGGTTCACCAACTCGGAAGTTGAGTTATATTTTTGTTGAGGGAGTTTCTGTTTCACCTGCTAAAGAACCATAAGATTTCATGTCATGCAGCTCCCTTAGGAACGGGCACCTCGAGTCTGCCGGGCACCAACTTGGCACCTTGACTGAAGCATCGCATTCATCCCCAGAGTCTCCAAAACCAAGATGAAAATCAAGGAATTCAACAATCTCCTTTGCTATTTTGCAAATCATGTAAGCAATTTGTGACTTTTAGGAGGTTGAAGAGCCAAATTCAAATGCTTACAAATTCTGAAGTTACTGAAGTTTTGTTGAAAGATCCGGATCCAGAATCAAATCCTTGTCATTGCATGCTAGGAAGGTGATTTCAATCCGCTAATTCTGCAACAAATCAGACATGATCATAGATTATCATAGATGAATGTATCCATTCTCTCTTGTGCAATCAAACAATATATTGTAATGGGAAGACGTTAATCAGGAAGTTTCTTAGAGATGTCTCAACAACTCAACCACTAGCAGCCAGCAATTTAAGACGTTAAACACCGTTGCATGCAGCTATGACCTGCTGGCAGGGAAGTGGATGGCAACAACGCGAGGTGGAAAGACTTGGATAGAAAGAAACAGAAACGCCGCTGCAGAAAAGTTTTATAGATTGATTATTGATTCAATAGTTCAGTCTTTGCACATATCTGGCTATCCTACCCACTGTCGTGTGTTCATACTTGGAGATTTACGATACATGTCGTTCGCATTTAGGGCCTTTGCTATCACTATCATGTTCTTTTATCCATGCTATCACAGTTTCAAGATTTGTGTGAGCGTCCTTTCCTTGAGTTTTGAGTTGTTTTTAGTTTTTAGTGTGTTTTTCTTCAATTCAGTCAGGTCCTGTGCATTTAAAGGCACAAATCCAACAAATGTGGTGTTTTTTGGGAGTTTCGGTATGTTTATGCAATGTAAAAAGCCGGCAGAACTGGGTTTAACGATGTTTTCCAGTTTGCTTATCTGACTAGGCCACAGTGGAATATGTGGAACAGAGATAGGAATCCTACAGCGGCAACAAGTTGGCTCTGGGGACGTGAGGAAAGGCCTGCACATTTGGAGAGAAAAGGGTGGGATTTGGAATATACAGTATTCAAAGGTTGTTTCAACACACCTTTGGAACACACCCCTAAACCTTTACCAAAAGGCTAAAGAGGGATTTCTTTCATAATTGGCTTGGGAGATTGCCTGGGGTGTGCTCTAGGGGTGTGTTGAAACAACCTTTGAAGTATACAGTATACATCAATCTTTAGTGATCAATGTCTGAACGTGTATCAACACGAAATCTTCCAGAATTGGGCGTGATTAAACTTATTATGCATTTTTTGTTTCATTGGTATATATTTTGCCCTGATTTAGCCCCGATGCTCTTCAACTTGGTTCCAGATTACCAAGGTCGCACACACACTTGGTCCAGAATCGGCTAAATATGACAGACACCTTGAGAGTGTACAGCAAACCGGCAAACTCATGACAACCATTTTTCAATCATATCCCATAATATGTAGTGATTTACAATCATAAATCATAATGTATCTATTATCTATACAACATATAGTATATACAATATATACAATATAATATAATATAATATGATTTAATTTCATATAGATTGATTCAATGTAATTTGATTTAATTTAATAAATATATATATATGATATACATTTCTATTTGGGGTCTGTTTGTTTTTCCCAACCAAAAGCAAGGTCCGAATGCCACGACCAATACCTCCCTTGCGTCAGGTCGGTCTCTCCACCTCGGCAGTTGTCGCCACCTCGGCAGGAGGCGACGGCATATCACCGGCTTATACGGTATATAAATATATATATATATATATACACCAGCACCTTCAAGGGGTGCCAAATGGTTCCTGAAGATTCCTGAAGGGTGTCAATTCACCATCCCTTAGGGTTTAATTGGCACCCCTTTGAAGGTCCAGGTATATATGTAAATATCTCGCTATTTACAGGTTTTTTTTTAATAGACATCCCAGGTGGGTGTTGTTTAGGATTTTGTACCAACAGGACCAGTTTGAATAATTATTTTACGATTCCGGATGGAACTGGAAATTTGATATCTCCATCCGGAATATTGTCGATCTCCACCTGGAAATACGGATTATCGATGGATCATATTTGCAGATTGGTATGGATTCACTGAACTAATTCACCATAAAATTGTTTCGTTTAATCCCTTTATATCCGCATGAAAAAAAGTCAGTGCTGAAGGAGTATTGCTATGGTGTTATTTGTGACTGCAGTCCAGACTTCTAAAAGGGTTGTGTAGTTTGCCTTGTATTTATTGATGAACGAGGAAGATCATGGCAATTGTCACTGCCAAAAGCAAAGAAGGGACGAATTGTTGACCCAAAACGGGTTGGGGCACACTGGGGTTTTATGGCCAGCAATAGCCAGGGTGGTCTCATGAGACCCATTTGCAGATTATCCAAACATCCGAAGAACGCAATATATATATATATATTGTATATATAATATAGACATTCAACTGTATTATACTTTTGGATGATGGATGATGATGGAATGATGATGATGATGATGATGATGATGATGATGATGATGATGATGATGATGATGATTGAATGATGATGATTGAATGATGATGATTGAATGATGATGATTGAATGATGATTATGGATGGTGATGGATAATGATTATTGATGATGATTGAATGATGATTGAATGATGATTATGATGATTATGATGATGATGATGATGATGTTGTTGTTGTTGTTGTTGTTGATGATGATGTCCCTCCAATCCTGCAAGTCAAGTTCTGATTCCCATGGCCATCCGTCATCTCTTTGAAACGCAGGTACCTTGGGGAGGCTGGAACCAGACGGTCGACATGGACGATCTTCCAGCTACCCCACCACATCAGGGAGTTTGGTTAGAAGAGTCCTGGTCACAAGATCCATGGACCGTCACAGCAGATGGACTTGCCGACCTTTTGGGTGCAAACGGGATTGTATCTTGGATTCGATGGGGATCAGTTGACGTTGCCACGTAAGTTGACAGGCCAAATACCCTAGCGACCCAAAAGCACGTTGGGGCGTTGTTTGGCTTTGTAGATACGTTTGAATGCTTGAAAGGCATGCTGGTCAAACCACACATGATAATATTGTCAATTCCCCACAAAGTTCACGACAAAGTTTTGGTTTCAGAAATGAGTGAAATCAGCGTTTCACCCGCACATATTCCCTAACCTTTGTAGGCTAGGCCTTGACATGCTTACAGCGTAAAAACAAACAAGCTATGCAAAGTGACTCGCATTTTTTTTGCACACCATTTCACCGTTTCAGGATGCAACTAGTGCAGCTCCTCTGAAATGCGAATGTGTTTTGTATTGCATGTGTTTGGCCTTTCAATGAACGCAATTTGAAAGCACTAAGGATCGAAATTGGATGGCTGTCCCACAGTTGCGATTTGTCCCTCCTCCTCGTATGCGACATCGAGGCTGATATCAACTTTTGTTATGCAAATTTCACGGCTTCATCATAGGAAACTTGGTCAACACGTGGCAACATGATATGTGTTGTCTTGTTAGCTCACCACCAAGAGATGTTTCTGGCTTTTCTGGCATGACCTTGTTCTGTTGCAGAAAGACAACATCTTTAGCTCTGTCCATCTTTGTCCCAGAGAGCAAACCATTGTATAGAGAAGGTTTCCTAACCCGAGTATGGTATATACTTGTGCCTTCAAATGAATCTAGAAAAGGACCAGATTAATTTCCCACAATTTTGCCGCATTTTGCGGTATCAGTGTATCAGTCAAATGAAGGCAAATCAAGGGAGCAGTGGTGAAAACTTATTAGATTTCAATCACTGAAATAATTCAGACTTGATAGGGGATTATGAGTGATTAGTTAGATGTGATTGCCTTTTTTCAGGGACCACATGGAGTCTCCAATATCCTTACAAGTAGTTCCC